>CAEGAE010072867.1:0-40754 GCA_903067095.1 Girardinus metallicus
CCCCATGAGGGAAATTGTTGTTTTTGGGTTAGTGGTTAGGTCTGTGATGGTTAGGGTTAGGATTAGGATTATGGTAAGGGTTAGGCTGTAGAAAATAATGGAAGTCAATGTGGAGTCCCCACAAGTGATGAAAACACGACTGTGTGTGTGGGTGTCTGTGTTGCCCGGCGACAGACTGGCCACCTGTGCAGGTGACCCCGCCTCCAGACCCCGTGAGGGACAAGGTGTTAGAAGATGGATGGATGGAGGTTAACCTTTGACCTTTTTTGAAATAAATATAAGTCCCGTTTGGTAAATCGAAGTTTGTAACTGTTTCTTCTCCTGAGAAATAATGACTGTTAAACCTGCAGGTGTTTGACTTTAGGTGGAGAATTTATTCAAAATAATTGAATCAATTTTAGAGTCAAATTCTGTGAAAAATGACAAAATGGTTTATAAACATGCAAACTAAACCATTATTTAGTTCAAGAAAAAATGCAGTAAAAATGTCTGCAGCTACATTGAGCGAACTTTTAATTTCACTTTAAGAAAATGACCAAAATTAAGTCACTAAATTAATTATGGCGAAGGTGACGACAATGTTGGAAGTTTATCCTGTAATTGGTGGTTTGCTGCTGGGGGTCAAAGGGCAGCTGTGGCTCATCAGCATGTGAATGAACGGCTGAATAACTGAATGTCCTCTGGACTTTGGAGGGAAGTCGAAGGCTGTTTTCTCCTCTGTGCTGCGTTTGCCCGCTGCCCTGTGATTTGTCTTTCAGCCTTTCTAAGGTCTGAACTGCAGCGTCCCCGGCAGGACAGACGTGTCCTGGCCGTGTGTCTGTCCCGCTGTTAGCAGAGGAAGCTTTGACAACAGAATTTTTACTCTTTAGATTTGGCGGTTGGCTGGCATATTGAGAAATTAGGAACATTTTGTCAGCCGTTCTAAAGCCGGCGTGAGGCGACGGGCCGTTCGGCCAACTCGGACTCAGATGCTGTGCGACCAGAACCACAAAGTGGAAGAGATTCAACCTGGACGAGATGGGAAATCTGACCTGAGCGACTGACCACAACGGTGGCTGTTTGGATATCGCCATGGCGATGAACCACTGAGACCTTAAGGCCTGCAACGCTCCTGACCAAAAACAACCAATCAGAGTCAGGAGGAGGGGCTTAGTGCTGTCAATCAACCTGATTTACTCACTGCTAAATGTTTTTTGAGAGAAACGACTTACTGTTTCAGGAAAACCATTGGCAGTTACGCTGTCTGGCATTAGCATTAGCATTTGTAGCAGGCTGTGTTAGCAGCTGTAGCAGAGAGCAGTGCTAAGACCCTCCCCCTGGCTCTGATTGGTTGTTTCTGACTTAGTGGTGCTTTTGCTCAGTTAGAACTGGGAGCACTGGAGCACAGATTATTTATTATACTCTCACAACATAATGATAATCGTAACAAACATGTCAAAACCATATTTGTTTATTAAGTTTAGGTACCGGAGCTTTAATTGTTTTTTTATTTTATTTTATCTTTTATCAACCGTTTCTCACAGCTGTTGTCATTATTATTAATACTTTTCATAATTTCTCTTTTCTGTTTAAATAAAAACGATTCCTGAACCAACAAGGACTGGAAGGCCAGTCAGAGAGGAAGAACTCATCTCTGTCAGAGTCGCCCACACAGTCAGACTCCCTGCGGTGTTACAGCTTCTGTCTGACGAGCTGCACTGAGGCGTTTGGCTGCAATGATCACAGTTAGTTTTGCAGAAGCTTACAGACCTGAAAACACTGAAAACAGCCGTAAAACACATGGTTTTGTGTAGGAACTCCGACTTCAGTCCCATAGGAAACTTTGTGGCTGGAGAAACTGTGACTGATCATCGTGTCCAAAAGCCGGACAGAACCCAGGGAACCTGGTTCTGTCAGGTTCTGTCTGTGAGAACATAACATCTTAAATTAGCTCATCTGCCTGTTTGTCGTTTTTACCACAGCGCCACCTGTAGGTGAATTTCCAACATGAAATTAGTTGCAGAATTTGTTTAAACTAAAATCCACGAGATTAGAAAAAACTAATACAAGGAGATGTTATAATAATAACAGTTACTGTTTGTTTTTATGTAACAATAACAAACAGTAATTTAAATGTTGATTTTTACCAGGTTAAAACTTTGACGGTAGATCTTTGTTAAAGGCTTTTTCACCATACGCAGAACTTTGCTCTCAAACTGCAGAAGAGGAGAAAAAAAAACTAAGAATAAGAAAAAGCAACTGATACATTTTCACCCACAGTGAATAAATGAAGTAGAGGAAAAAGAAAGAAGTGTTTGTGTTGCAAAAATTTTCTGTTTATTTCAGGCAGGTTTTCTTTCAGATTACCTCCTTCGGAGAGAAAACCGTCTCTTCCAGGTCTGCTGTATCTTGGACAGGTTCAGTCCGTACATCACAGGGTTGAACAGTGGCTGACAAGTCAGAAAGTACAGGGACAAGAATATTTTTACAATATTTGGAACATGCTTGGTGTTAACCCTGCTTTGAATAATGTCAAAACAAACACCAAAGAAGAAGTTAGTGATGGAGGCCAGGTGAGGTGTGCAGGTACTGAGCGCTTTCTGCTGGGTCTGTTTGGATCCGTAGTAGCACACCCTGAGGATCTTCATGTATGTGTAGAAAATGAAAATCACTGGACAAACCACTCCGACAACAGTGCTCACAAGTCCATAGATGTTATTGCTTGTTGTGTCTGAGCAGGTCAGCTGAACGATGGAGTAATTATTGCAGAAGACTTTATCGATTACATTTCTACAGCGGTGCAGAGAGAAACTCATGGAGGTGTAAATGCTGACTCCGAAAAAGGCAGTTACCCATTCAGCAGCGATGAGAGCTGCGACTTTCCTCGCCGTCATCAGGGCGTGATACTGCAGAGGATGACAGATGGCCAGGTATCTGTCATAAGACATGATGGTCAGGTTAAAAAACTCCACGCTCAGGTAGGTGTGAAGACAGTAAACCTGTAGGAAGCAGAACGGCACAGAAACGGTGTGAACATCAGAGAGGATCTGAGCCGACAGGAAGGGGAAGAGGCTGGTGCTGCCGAACAGCTGGTTGGCACACAGGGCACACAGAAAGACGTACATGGGTTCATGTAAGCTCCTGTTAAACCCGATCACCGCACTGAGCAGAACATTGCAACCAACTATTAAGATGTACATACACAAGACAATCAGGAACAATAAGTACTTGAACTGCTTGGTGTCAAAGTAAGCCCCCAGAATCAAATATGGAGCAAGAGTTGAGTTTAACATCGTCTGCATTTGTTGGAGCCGAAAGGAAAAGTCAGAGTGTTTGGGTGAAACGCTGAGAAATTCTCATAACAGCCTGCAGTAAATGTGAATCAAATCAGACTTCAGCTGGAGAAACACGAGATTCTGGGATGGCAGGTCAGGTCACTGAGTGGACGACCTCTGAACTGAGCTTCCTCTGCTGCTTTTATCCTCTGGCTTCTCCTTCGTCCCCAGGCAGACATGGCTGCCAAAGGACAGTTTCTGTCCAATTAGTTTTAACATCAAGGCGAGTTTCATGAAAGAGACCTTAACTTCAGTTTGCAGACAAAAGTTTCATCAATCAGGCAAGTTTATTTGCATATCACATTTCAGAAACAGTTCAAATGTTTCACAACATGCAGACATTAAACAGTCAGCAAAGGAGAAAATCAGTCAATTACATTTTGCCATTATTTCATATTAAAATGTTACTTAATCTTTAATTTATTGTGTTTCAGGAGCAGGTGGACTTAGAGTCTAACCTCCCGGTTCCAGCCAGAACTCCAGCAGGTTCTGGACCAGCAGGTTCTGGACCAGCGGCATTCTGGACCAGCAGGTTCTGGACCAGCGGCGGCGTTCTGGACCTGAATATGTCCAAAATACGCAGCATGTGTAAAAAGCTGGTTCTGAGAAAGATTCAGTTGGTTTTTTCTAGACTTTTTAGACCACTGAGTCCTGATCAGAAGCTGAAATCGCCTCCAGGTGTCGATGTGGAGGAGCAGCAGCTCTAATGATGGAGCCAGTAGAAAACACGGTATGGAAACTTTTAATGCTAGTTTAAGATTTGTTAACTACGGTGTGACTGAAGGATGCACACAAATCTCACACCTGCAGAGCAGCAGAGAAAGTCAGGCTGTGTGGGACAATTATTGGTCCAAGTTTATGCAAATGTTATTATAAGATTTCACATGATATCCTCACTATGAGACAAACTGATTCAGGGCTTTTTGTGTCATTTTCTTTGAACGTCATAGAAGATGATCAGTAAGAAAGTAGAAAAAAAACATTTAAAATATGACATTTTAGAAAGCTGTGACTGAGTGTTGAGCAACAAGTTCAGTCATAACATTTAATCAACTTGAGATAATATTTAATAAGCCTTAAATACATTTAATAATCAGATTCTGTAAATATTTTAGCAGTCTTGTAGGGATTATTCTAAAAAACTATGTGAAGTTTTCCTTTATTGAAAAGATTGTTTTATCCATGCTGATCAGTCGCCGTGAGGTTTACATCATTATGGAGTTATACTAAAGTCTAAAACTGCATTTGCAGGAGAAAATCTGTCAGAGAAATGTGCTGCCTGCTGTGTTCATGCTGAGTTCTGGAAGCTCACATCCACACGCCGGCCAGCGCAGAAGACTGTGCCAGTCTGATGTTAGATGGGTTAACTGTGGATCAGTTAAAGTCAAAGAAAGTGTAATTTTCAGGTTGCTACTTGTTTCACTGTACTTGAGGTAAGGGTTAATATTAAGGACGCTGTAATAACACTTAATGACATCTTAATAACTAGTGCTACTTGTTCCACTTTACTTGATGGAATATGAATTATTATTAAATCATTTTACAGTCTAATAAAACTCAATAAAATCTTTATTATTGGTCCTGCTTGTTCCACTTTATTTCAGGTAGGGAGAAATATTAATGACTTTGTTGTTAAAGCTTTTGAAAGTGTAATAACACTTAATAGCTTCTGTAACTAGTTGAATGTTTAAGGGAAAATAAACATTATAATGATCTTGTGACTATGTCATTTACTATATCAAATGACATAGTGATGTAATAATACCAAAAGATACGTAACATTTTAAATTTTGATAATGATTATAAGTCAAATTGTTAAAACAAACATTTTGTCTTAGTTAATGTCAAGTTGTAATAACAAAGGCGTGGAATAATGTCAACTTTGCATTAAAAGTGTCATTATTTACGGAAGACACTTTATGACAACAGTCGTAAATATTCCTGAAGACTTACTCATGTTCATGGCAAGCATTACCAGTTGGGGTCAAAGTTCGCCTGTGACCGTTTTCACTGATTAACACATATTCAAAACGAGTCAAATTTTTCCAGGAAAACATTTTTACTGGTAAGTAAATCCTGAAAAATTGTCGGGACTCTTTTGTTGCACTTTCTGCTCTGACTTAAGAAAATGCATTTTGCAGGTGGTAATTCTATTAGAACCAGCCGTTTATTGCTGCCGTCCCACCAGGTTCCTGTTAGAAAACTGGCATCAATGTTATGCTCAGACAGGAAGTCGTTACCGATCAATCAATAGTAAAGACTATAGATCAATCAATCAAGTTTATTTGTATTGCGATTTTAGCAAAAAGTCAGTTCAAAGTGCATTACATGATAAAATCACAGAAACACAAAGCAATAGAAGACGCCATGCAGTCAACAATGGAGGAAACCAGCAAGCTTTGCATTTTGCCATCATTACACATCAAAATGTTGATTATTGTTTCTTTTATTGTTTTGATACCAGGTGTGTTTTAGTCTACATTTCAAAGTACTGAGCGTTTTGACTGTTTTGCACTTCTTTTGAAGTTTGTTCCAGATTTGTGGAGCCCAGAAGCTGAATGCTGTTTCTCCATGTTTGGTTCTGGTTCTGATGCGGCAAAAGTCCAGAAAAGGATCTATTTAGCAGAGCCAGATTAAGTGACGTGGTGGTAGATAATTATTAGTCATTTTAAAATTGGTAATTGATTAATCTGTAACTATATATGTACATAAACAATCAATTTAAGTTATTACTTTTAAAGTATGAAGAAACTTCTCAGGGTCTGATGTGGACCTGAAGGCTGAATCTGTCCTCCGTTCACATTGGACACCTGCAGCTGAATATAAACATTTTTATTTCAGTTTTTTCCAAAGCAAACGTTTCCACATGCTGCGTATTTTAGACAGTTTCAGCCCGTACATCACCGGACTGAACAACGGCTGACATGTTACATAGTATAATGACAACAATACTCTGATAATATTAGGAACTCTGCTCATGTCAAACCTGCTCTGCAACACCTCAAAGCAAATACCGAAGGAGAAGTTAATGATGGAGGCCAGGTGAGGCGTGCAGGTGCTGAGCGCCTTCTGCCGGGTCTGTTTGGACCCAGAGAAACAAACCTTCAGGATCCTCACGTAGGTGAAGAGGATTATCCACACTGGACCAAAAACACAGAAAGCAGTGCTAATAAGGCCATAAATGTTGTTGACTGTAATGTCAGAGCAGGCCAGTTTCACTATAGAGTAGTTGTCACAATACATTTTGTTAATGACATTTCCACAAAGCTGCAGAGAGAAGCTCAACGATGTTGTACAAGAAACTATCAGGAAGGCAGCTAGCCAGGCTGCTGAAATAAAAACCGCAACTTTCTTCAAGGTCATCAAAGAACGATAGTTCAGGGGATGACAGATGGCCAGGTATCGGTCGTAAGACATGACGGCTAAGTTAAAAAACTCTACGTCTACATATGTGTAAAGACAGAAGATCTGCAGGAAGCAGAGCGGAGCGGAAATGATGTGGACGTCAGAGAGGATCTGGACCAGCAGGAGGGGAAACAAACCCAAACTGCCGTACAGCTCGTTGACAAACAGGCAGCAGAGGAGCAGGAACATGGGTTCATGTAAGCTTCGGTTCACACAGATCAACACGATCAGCAGGACGTTGGAGACAATGATCAGGACATACAGAGACAGAAGAAACATGAAAAATAAGTATTTAAACTGTTTGGTATCAAAGTAAGCAGCAAGAGTGAAATACAAAACCTGTGTTGAATTCAGCATGATTTTCCTTATTTTTCATGAAATATAAAATATACGTAGTGAGTCATAGATTAAATCCTCATTCGCCGAGATTTTAGCCACAAAACATCATTGACGTTCATCAGTGTTTGGCAGAAGAATCAACATAAAATAAAATTCATCATTTCACAGACACAATGATCTCCACCGAACCGAACACTGAACCTTCCTCTGCTGCTCTTTAACCTTTCAGTGACCTACCACATCAACAGGATGACGTCATCGTCTGTTTCTAGTTGCTATGGTTGTCAGCAGAGAGAAAGATCCAGAACACAGCATATCCCTCCACGCAGCCGTGTGTGTGGAGGATGTCTGAGTTGTCCTTGGTTGGTGTCGCCTCCGTCCTCCGGCTCCAAACCGCTGCAGACCAACCAGGCCTCAGTTCTATGCAACTTGGACACTAACTGCTTTTCCTTTACAAATCTTTATTAATGTCCTGCTGAAGTCAAAAATCTCAATTTCACAAATAAGAAATTAAATTAAAGTCACACGTGGATGAGCTTGTTGTTAAGATAAGACATTAGAAATCATGGGAGCGAGAGATGTTACATGATGTTATATTCATGCTCATCATCTGTCAGCCAATCAGAGGAGACGTCAGCTTCTTGGGAATGGCTACACGTGTTGTTTTGTGGAAACTGTAGTCGGCCATTTTACAGAAGAGCTATGGATTCATGATATACAACATTGTATGAACTGTGATGCTGCGAGCTGGACATTATCTGAAAAAAACAAAAAGATATCATCTTTAATCTTCAACCCAAGTCCAGTTAATCCAACTCCGGTCCGCTTCCATCCAAATCCGTTCTGATTTCATCCAACTCCGGTCCACTTCCATATAACTCCAGTCCTTTTGCCTATAAACTCCGGTCCGGTTGGTGTGATTGCTAATTGACGGCTGGTCCTCCAATCCTCGGTCTGGGTTCGGTTGAAGTGAATTCTTGAAGTGAACGCCAGGCGGACCAGAGACCGCTCCAAAAGCAGGAAGTGGACTACAGAGCTCGTTTTAGAATTGGTTACTGTGTTTGGTTTTTATCTTGTTTCTGAATTGTGCCAAACAAATAAACTTAACTTGACTTAGAAAACAGTGGTTCTCACAACCAAAAAAATCTCCTTTTTACAAAGATTTTGTGCCTTTATGTGAGTTTCGGGAACATTTCAGGGCCAGACGCAGATGCCCAGGTGGAGCCAGGTGAGGCGGTGACTATGCTGGCTGGTCTGGGGTCAGCTGGGCGGTTTCTCTGAAGACCTGCAGCTATAAGTAGAGCGTCAGACTGTGTGGCGCTGTGGAGACGAAGCAGGTGGGATTCCCAGTCCGGTTCTGTTCTGCTGCTCCTCCTCCACATGGAAGATTTGACTGTTTCTGCAGGAGCGACATGTGAAACACTGATCATGTTTTCTGGCTGATTTACCGTTAAGCAGGATGATGATTAACTCCACACAGGTTTTGTTTTTCACACTAACTGCCTACTTTCACTCTGACGTTCTGAACTATTTGTATTTCACTGTCGTCCTGCTCCTGTATGTCCTGATCATTGTCTCCAACGTCCTGCTGATCGCGGTGATCTGTGTGAACCGGAGCTTACATGAACCCATGTTCCTGTTCCTCTGCAGCCTGTTTGTCAACGAGCTGTACGGCAGTTTGGGTTTGTTTCCCTTCCTGCTGGTCCAGATCCTCTCCGATGTTCACATCATTCCTGCTCCGCTCTGCTTCCTGCAGATCTACTGTGTTTACACCTACGCTCACATCGAGTTCTGCAGCCTGGCCATCATGTCGTACGACAGATACCTGGCCATCTGCCGGCCCCTGCAGTACCGCGCCCTGATGACGCCGTCCCGGATCGCCGGGCTGGTCGCGCTCACCTGGCTCTTCCCTCTCCTTGAATCTGTAGCAGGAATATTAATGACCGTCTCTCTGCAGCTCTGCGGAAACGTCATCCATAAAATCTACTGTCACAACCACTCCATCGTTAAGCTGGCCTGCGCCGACGCCACAGCCAGCAACGTTGGAGGAATAGTTTACATGTTCACCATAATCCTGGGGATTATCATCTTAATCCTTTACTCATACGCTCAGATCCTGAAAGTGTGTTTCTCTGGATCCAAGCGGACCCGGCAGAAGGCGCTGAGCACCTGCGCGCCTCACCTGGCCTCCATCATTAACTTCTCCTTCGGATGTTTCTTTGACCTGTTTCAGAGCAGGTTCGACGTGAGCGGAGTCCCCGACGTGCTGCGGGTCGTTTTATCGCTGTACTTCCTCACCTGCCCGCCGCTCTTCAACCCCCTGCTGTACGGACTCAACCTGTCGAAGATCCGCAGCTTCTGCAGACGCCTGGTTCTGGGGACGAGCTGAGCTGCTGCTCTGCAAAAACACTAAACCAAACGTCCAGCGCAAAGGTATTCATAGACCTGGAATTAAATCTGCATTGATTTAGCTGGACGGTAAATTGCCCCAGAAGTTATTGCAATAAGTGATAATATTGTTGCTTTAAAACTATTTCCATGTAATAAGATGCTGCATTCTCAAAGAAAATTAACTTTAAATTCCACTGAACGTGTAACACTGGAAATAAAAAAATACCAAAAATATCCTAAATAAATAAACAGCCGAAACAACAAATAAAATGAATCATAAAGTCTGTAAACCTGTTAGCTGAGGCCAAAGCATCAAACTGAAACAATAAATTATGTTCACTGTGCAAATGGGAATAAGATAAAACTAACTGACAAGTAACTTTTCAGCAGGAAATAGGAGATTCTGTTAGGTTAATAATTCATTCATATTAATATTTTAAAATTGTTGGTTCCACTGTTGGATTATTTCACTTCTTTCAAGACATTTTCCCATAAAAATGAAATAATCTGCCAGTGGATCTAGTACTTTTTTCAATGTCAACTTTAAGGAGTTATTGACTTAAAACAAGCTCCTATATGCAGATTAAAAGTTATTTTTAAGTTATTTTTCTCTTATTTCATGTGAACTAAGACTTTTGGTAACATTTAGTGTTTGTTGCAGTGAGGAGATGAAATCTTTAAACAAGTGTTTTATAAACTAAAGCTGCTTTCACCGTCTGTCAGCTGTAATAAACTCTGTGTTTTTATTTTATTGATCTGCTTTCGTGTTTTTCTAACCCTGAAGGTTTCACTTCCTGATGTTGCTCTCTGGCTCATTAATACTTCCAGTAAAACCCAGAAATAAATGCTGCAAAATCTGTAAAGAGACTTTTAGAATGTTTTCTTCTCACTTTTATTGACTGTTTGATTTTTAAAAGGATGATTAACTCCGTCTTCTTCCCGTCAGAAACTTTGTCCATCTGATGTTAGTTTGAACAGTTCGATAAATTCAGAAAGAGAAGCAGGGAAAATAACATTTTAGTCAATTAGAATGATGATTGAAAAACAGATTCAACTTTGATTAAAACATTTAAGTTCAGTCGATGTTCACACAGAGCAACGTAATCGGGACCTTTTAGCAAAACATTGCAGACAGATTTTACTGTGTTTAAGTGATAACAAAATGTGGTTTTAACTCAACCACAGTTTATTTTTAAAACATATTTTAGCTGAATCCAGGATAAAGTTTACAGCCTTTTTTCCATGTGGGCCAAAAAAAATTACATTTGAAAGAACTGGAGGGACGTGAAATTAAAATTGCAAACAAAATCAGTAATACTTGTTAAATGTTTTTAAATATTTGCACAAAATTTTTGTGAAATTTTGTGCAAATATTTAAACTCTTTAAAGATCTTGCTTTATTTTGATACTCACCACATTTATAACAGAACAAGAAAAACTGAGGCAGCAGTCAGAAATACCGCCACCTGCTGGTGGGAGTCGGTATTACTTAAACACTTTTTTTTTTTTTTTACCATTTTTGCTGAAAATTTGCAATAAACTCCTAATTATTAGGAGACATAATTGGATGTGTCAAATTCACGCAAAATGTTGATTTTACGTGAGTTTATGAAATTATGAAAAACTCAAATAAATAACTGTGACCACTGGGGGAAAATATAACTAACGTCCTATTTCGTGAGTTTATAAAACTTAAATATGCTGAAATTAAAGATTTAATTGTCGCATATTTTTACGTAAACTGTGGGCAAATTACCAACAAAAGATTTTTGATTGTCCACAAAACGGCGACAACAAAAGAAAAATCGCCAATTTGTTTGTTAGCGATAATTAATTACAGTTTTTGAAGATTTTCTTCTGTTGAGTTTTCATTACCCAACTGATGTAAATATAATCACAATAATATTTTGACCTTTTTGAATTCTGCACCCAATGATGAAAAAACCGAAACTGTGACTATAACTAAAAAAAACTAAACTAAAACTGAGCAACATTTAACTAATAACTAATAAAAACTGTCAAATTCACTGTAAAAACTGAGTAAAACTGAATTAGACAAAAAGTCAAAAGTAAATAAAACTAATTTATAATAAAAACAAAGTCCTGCAGGAACACTTTAAGCTAGCAGTAACAGGAACAATCAAAAGAAAAACTTCATATCATTTTATTTGATTATTAGTTTGGGTGAAAGTTTTAAATCTAATTATCACTGCGACCGTAAACAAAGTCTGTTGTTTTTCCCTGTGAGTCTGCGGGGACGTCGTTAATGTCCCGAACCCCGGAGGACAGACGGACATGCGTTGCTCTGAGCTACAGGAACTGTCTGACTCTTCCTCTGGGAAACGCCGCCGGTCGCGACTTCCAGCTGCAATGATGCAACGTCTCCAAACAAGTTTCTGTTTTCGATGCTGAATCGGATTTTTTTTAGTAATCTGAAAATAGTTTCAGCTGTTCTCTTCTGACTGGAAAACTCTCAGGTGTGACTAACACTGTTTCTATTAGCATAAATTGAAATTACGAAAATAAATTTGCTTGATGGAAACAAGGCAATTTCAGAAAAAACACATTTTTTAATAACGTTTCTGCGTTGGGATCAGGTGTTTTTCTTTCAGTCGTATCAAAGCAGATTCATTTTTGCGAAGCTGCAATAGAAACACTTTTCTCTCGTCACGAATCACATGATCAACAGCCGGATGTAACTACTGGCAGAAACGACAAAGACAACAGGAGGATGTGTCTTTTACTCCTTTTTTCATCACAGTTTGTTAAAAGTTGTGTTGAATCCATCGCTGTTCCGTAAAATGGCCGACTACAGCTTCCCCAAAACGCCGCTCTCAAGTAGGCGGGGCTTGTTGCTCCAACGCCGACGTCTCCTCTGATTGGCTGACGGATGATGGCGGAATTAGGAATTAATCTCATGAAACTGTTGCCTCAATTTTTAATGAAGGGATGAAGAGAAACAGACTAACGAAAAGCTAAAGCTCCAGGTGCTTAAAGCTAACCAAGAACAAAACTGCTGAACTCAAGTGGGTTTTGTCTGTAAATATTTCTCCATTAAATATTTCTCTTATGATTTTTTAAAACAATTTTTCATGAAAAGCTTCATTTGTGGGGAAAAAAAAATCAAACAAACCTTAAAGCTGATTTAAGGTAATTAAAACTGTCAGATTTCCTGAATATAAATCCCAACCATCCCAGCTCAGCTCTTATCTAACCTTTTCTATTTTTTTTCCTATCAGATGTTTTATAATTAAAACCTTTATTAACATCTCATATACATGTTTTCCTAATGGTCATGCAGAACATCATACATTTATTTAATCTCTTTGTTCTAAAAAATATGATGTAGATAATTGACTCAAATTTTAATAGATTCAAAAATGTTATTTATATATGGAATAATAAAATTGGGCTGTTAAACTATACTCAGAAGATATGTAGAAGAAATGTATTTATTTGATATGTACATTTCCAATTTTAATCAAATTATCAGGTATATAATTGTTATTTACAGGAAAGTAATTTAGAACTTGTTCTAAAGAGGAAAATATAAAAGCTAAAGTATGGAGCAGAAAGGGAATGACAGTAACTGGTGGGATGAACTCCCACTGATTAACATACAGGGACATGCGCTGACGGCGTTCAGCCACCAGGGGGCGGAAAATCACCCATCATGTCAGTTTTACCTTCTGCAGGCAAACATCTCCACCTGCTGGTCAAAGGAACATACTGCAGCTTAGCGTGATTCACTCCAAATGAAATTAGAAATATTAACTTCGAGGTTTGGCGTCACGATGATGATTCAGAAGATTTTAAATGAAATCTTTACAAAAGCTATAACTATAATTTATATCCTAAAATATATTTGTTAATCATCAACTTGCTGAAGTCTAATCTGGGTTTAACAAGCAGCCGTGGATCGATGGAGTTATTAAAGATCTGTGCAGGTATTTGCAGCCCTTTCAGTAGATTTGTGTGGCCCCTTGACTCAGTGGCCCCTTGACTGAAGCAGATGAAGACGTTTTCCTTTGAGATTTTCAATAACAAAATCAAAATCTTGCATAGTGAAATGTAGGTGGAAATCAGGTGTTTTCCTGTTTTTAGTTGTGTTTTCATATTAATGTCAGTAAGTAGGCCACAAATGTCCAGCGGACTAAAACACATCCAGCAATTAGAATGGGTTAAATCCAGTTAACGGCTGTGGAGGACACTTCTCGTTTTTCTGCTGGGTATAAATTAAAACAAGTTAGGAAACTGCACGAGTCTGAGAACCTTTTTCAAATGTTTTTAATTAAAATAAATGGTAATTTGTTGCTGAGCAGGTAAAGAATGAGAATTTATCCTGAAATTATTTTAGCATTTTCAACTGAAAACAAAACAAACGGATTGTGGTCCCTGAATGTGTGATTTCGGACCCCACCGACTGAGACTCGGTTCTCCTGGCCTGATCTGGACTCACTGAGGACAAATTTCGACCCAAACCAGTGAAAAGATGCTGATGCTCAGCAAACTCCACACCCAGCAGAGCAAAGAAAGACTGAAGACACGTTTATTTCTGAGACAGCGTGAGTCCACACGTCTCTGTTCACAGACTTACCCATAATCCACTAACATCTCAGAGAAACTCTCTGGATCACAGTTTCATTCAGAGAGGCTTTTATTCTGAAGAGTCCAGGCTGTGGCACAGTATCACCTTCAGAAACCGGGAGGCCCGCTCCGGTCCCTGCAGAACCCAAACCGGACCAGCGTCTCCTCATCAGAGTCCAAACGCAGGCCAACAGGTCGGGTCCGGTCCCCTCCTGTTTCTGGTTCCGGTCTACCTCTCAGAGCTGATCTTGTAGCGCAGGACAAAGTAGGCGATGACCCGCAGAGAGAAGAAGAAGATGGCGAGGACGATGAAGTCCAGGTAGAGTTTGGCGTCCAGCATGTCCAGCTCCTTCAGGATGGCCTCGGACTTCTGGAAGTGACACGCGTCGTCTTCGTCGCAGTGAAGATCCGGTCGGTCCATACCGTAGATGGACAAGATGGCACCCTCAAAGCCGTACCTGAAACACAGCAGCACTGACGATGATTAGCTTTGGTTTTAGCTGTCAAGTTGTCAACATAACGCGTTAAATCTTAACTACACGCCTGATATATAAAAGAAAAAAGAACACAATGCTTTGCTACGACAACCAAGGTCAGGAAAAAGTTTTAATTAAAAAAAATAGTGAGGGAGATGGAAGTAGGTCAACTATGCTAGCTTGACTTTGACAACCGTAACATATAGATGTGATGTGGAATTCAGTGTTTTAGTTCAGTTAAAAATAAGAAATGAAAAAAAGGCGACCTAAATACCAAGTCTGTCAGACCATCAGAGGAGCAGGTGTTTAAATTAGCTAATCCACCGCCGCTGTGTTAGCTTAGCGAATAGCAACGGTAGCTAATCTACCACAACGATCACTTAATAACTGGGGGAAAAAAATCAAGCCTAAAAACATAAAAATGTAACATCCTGAATGTTCTGTTCTTCGTGTGGGAACTGAAATATTGACAGAAAGTTATTTTTGTCTTCTTGTCAACAGCGCCCCCACCTGACGTAGGAGATGTAGGACATCCACTGCAGGTACCAGGGGATGGTGTCAAAGCTGACGAAGAACCCGGAGAACAACAGGACCGGGATCGCCGTGACGGGTCCCACAAACGTCGCCACCTGCAGTAAACCAGCACACCTGAGCACGGTCTCCATGGAAACGCACCAAACGGAGCAGAGAGGAGGGCGGAGAAGCGACCTGCAGGGAGGTGGAGGCGGCGCCGATCAGCAGACCCAGACTCTGAGCCACCAAAGATGTAAGGACCCCCAGAGACAAGAAGAGGAAGAACCGGCCGGCGTCCGGAGGCTGAGCCGTCATCCAGTAGACGATGCTGCAGTAGACCACCGGGAAGACCACCTGCCAGGAAGACCACCCCTTTATTCAGGACCTTCAGTTACCTAAAGTATCCAGACTTCCTGTACGGAAGCTGCCCCCCCGGTTTCATTCAAATCTAAAGAAACTGGTGTCAAACGTTTGTGCAGCAAAAGTTGTTGTTTGAACCGCTTTGACTTTAAAGATCCTAATGACCTCTGGAAGCCTTTTATTAAGATCTTTAAAATGACAGCGACACAAACACAGCAGAGCTCATTGACACCAAATTTGTAAAAACACTGGGTTGTATTATTGCAAAACCAATGGGATTGGAAGAAAAAGCGTTTCTGTTGGGTTTTCGGGTCAGGCTGTGTTGACCGTCTGCTGCTGTGAGTTACCTGGAAGGGCAGGTCAGCCATGGTCTTCGCCAGGTAGTACGCCTTCAAACTGTACCAGTAGTTCAGGTGTTCCCTCAGGAAAACGCCCAACTCCAGAGGAACTGGGCAGGGGAAGACAGAAACATGGAGGATAAGAACCTGCTGCTCCTGCTGGAGGAACCAGGTGTCTCTGGTTCTTCTTCTGCAGTTTGGACCCGCCGACTCACAGGTGAGCACTGTGGGCATGAGAGCAGCGAACATGAGGAACAGCATGGAGAAGAAGAGGAAGCCCGAGTTGCTCAGGACCTTCTTGGCTTCGTTGCCGATGCCCAGGTACAGGAGGCCGATCAGAACTCCAATCCCGATGTGAGAGGAGATCCTCAGGTGGGTCAGCACCTGCTCAGCCAATCACAGACATCAGGCACAGTCAGCCGGTCACAAAACTGAAAATCTACACAACATGAAATGTGAAGCAGCTGCTGCTGAGTCCAGATGCTTCGAACGTGTTAAAACGGCAGAATTTATGGATGTATAAGAATAAACCTGCAAATTTTTCACTGATGTTGGGACATTTATCCTGGACCATCATCAAACATCTAAAGGTCAAAGGGGAAGCATTATGATTTCCACTTCATAGCATAATAACTGGTTGTTATAAAGCCGTTTTCTACATCAAATTATTATTTATATATCAAATGACTTAAAAGAAATTTTACGGGGTGCTGTGGTGGCGCAGGTGCAAAGCACAACCCACATATGGAGGCTTTAGTCCTCATGCCGGTGGTCGCAGGTTCAATTCCTGGCCTGGCGACATTTGCTGCATGTCTTCTCCCTCTCTCAATCCCTAATTTCCTGTCAAGCTACTTTCAAATAAAGGCCACTAGAGCCTCAAAAAAATCTTTAAAAAAAAAAAAAGAAATTTTACTTCCTGATTTAACGCCCTGAATTTGGGTCTCTGTCTCTTTAAGAAGCTCCTGCTGTTTCTCAAGCTCCGCCTCCCAACATGGCTCCTCTATTAACCCTTCACCAACGTTTTCCCAGCATTTCACTGAGCAGTTGCTCCTATAACGAGCTCAGCAGCTGTTTGCTAATTGCTGCTGGCTAGTCTGAAGGAGCTAGCCAGCAGCTGTCGAGATTAAAGGTTTTCTCAAATATGCATGAAAGAATCGAGGCAACACTCCAGGTTTATCTTTGTTGAGGGAAAAACATTATAACATGATGGAAAACTAAAAGAAAAGTTGATCTTACATTATACTGCTCCTTTAAACTGTAAATTTCTGTTGAAGGAAAAATTAAAACTCAGGTTTTTGTTTCATATTCAGAAGGAGGAACCTTTGGTGTGGAACCAGCTAACCTCTTTGTTCCCTAAATGTTAGACCGTCATAAAATCTGAGTCGGCGGGAAGTTTCCTCACCGAGTCGCGGAGGATGCTGAGGAACGTCCGTCTGAACAGGATGCAGAACTGAGTCTTGCAGCTGGCTGAGAAGCTGTGGCAACCTTCAGACGAAGAACTCTCCTGTCAGGAGCGGAAACATTCAGCTGTGAGAATCTGGTCTTATTTTACTGCCTGGTTATTCCTCTCCTTTGGTTTCTACCTCCTGCCAGAGGAGCGGATGCAGGCTGGGGTCTCCGTTCAGCTCCGTCTGATGCTCTTCCGCAGACTTCCTGTCCTGAACCGCCTTCACCAGTCTCACCATCTGGTCCCCGTACTCCCCGGACGCCACCTCCATGACTGCAAAGAAGACAAGTAAGTTCATGTTTTAATTATGTGGAAAAAGTAATTTTAGGGGAAGATAAGAGGACTAAATGTTTTCTAAGTTAGCAAAACTGCTAAAGCAGTAAGCAAAAAATGATCTCTGTTATTGGTGGATTAGCAGAGATGTGCTCACCTCTGGCTACATGGAGTAGCTACGGTTAGCCAATGACTATCTAGCTTCACAAAGCATTTGGAGTGATTTTGGTTTAAAATCAGGTCTGAATTTTCTAATCGGAGATGATCAAACCTGCGTCTGCATTCTCCAGCCTATCACTTCCCAAAACCTCTGACTTGTAGGAAATGTCCAAAAACAGCTGCTAGTCAGGGAACCTTTAGCAGAAACATCTGAACTGACTTCCTTTAGTGAGGAGAAGCAGTTATTCTGTGTTGAACTCCTCAGATATGTTAAGTATCTCAGGATACTGGAAGCCAGGCAGCTGCTGTAGCAGCAGAGGGTTGAGAATGGAGATCCCACCAAAGATGAAGACAGTAAAACCATCCCAATCTGCCAGGCCAAAGCCCAGCCTCTATGCAAAACTCAGACAAGTCAACCAAGACAACGTTCACGGTTCTACCTTCAGAAAACCATGGTGGATCTCGTCATAGCTACCAAACCTCAGCACCAGTAATAGGCAAGATGTCTTCCACTCAGGCACCTCGATATTCAAGGACAAAATTCTTAAAGTTAGAAGAAAATCAAGGTTTTCTTTCCGATACCCGCCAAAAAGCTCATCTGAGGTGGACAACACATTGCCTCCAAGGTAAACAAAGCATCGGACAGCAGGCCAGAACTGTTCTGATTCCTTCCCCTCACTGAGATTCACTTTCTGCTGTCTTGGAACGGGATTCGTGCTGTGACTGTGTTGGTGTTC
Source organism: Girardinus metallicus (assembly GCA_903067095.1). Lineage (NCBI taxonomy): Eukaryota > Metazoa > Chordata > Actinopteri > Cyprinodontiformes > Poeciliidae > Girardinus > Girardinus metallicus. The sequence goes on from CAEGAE010072867.1 coordinate 18,340, forward strand.
TCACTGAAGTCGGCCGGGTTGTGGTAGGTCGGACAGTTCAGTTCGAGCTCCTGCAGGTACGGGACCAGACTGGACACCTTCCCCCTGTAGATGCACTGACCCTGGCTCAGCACGTAGAGCTGCAACACACAGACAGGCAGGTCAGAACCTCTGCCCAGAGCAAAGCAGTTCATGAACAATATTTAAACACTCAATGAAATGGGTTTTATTTATGCGCACCAAACTCTGAGAGTTTTTCGGTCATTTGACACAAAGCTTCAAAAATAGACACATTTTTCCAATAAAGCAGATGAAGGAAGTTGGTGGCACCACCTAGTGGACCAAACCTTATCCACCTTATTCCTGGGAGGCTTACTGGGGCAACGACTATGGGTCTTACTTCCGGCGCCTACCGGAAGTAGCAGTATTTCACTGTAATTTGTTGGGGTTTCTTTTGCTAATCTATATTCATGATAGAAGTTACGTCTCTCTTTTCGGTTATAATACAATATTTAGTAAAACTTGTTTACGGACACGCCGTCAGAGAGCTGCTCGGTGCAGAGGATCGTAATTATGAGTTTAATCAGGGGAGGACAGGAACAGTTTAGTAACGGAATGACCGTCAGTTAGCATCGCTGCTAGCAGCTCGGTCCTCTGAAGAGCTGGCAGTAAAAACAGGGAAAAGCTCTGCGCCTGCACTGTAAAACACCCAAACTTGGTGTGATGTGAATTTTATTTTTCGTTTGAATTTTAAAAAAATAGTAAAGTTCATGATCTGCGTCTTTATAATTATGTTTTGGACCAGCAATAATTTTTTTCATAAGACAAAATTTAGCCCATTACAACCAGAACCTCGAGGTTCTCCGTTGCCGAGTGTCGCTGCAAATCAGCGGAGAAATAACAGCAGCTGCTGGAGGATCTCCCCACTGGACCAGAACCGAACCGAGCCGCACATCAGCGTGTTAGAGAGAGCAACTGGAAAGCTGTGGAGCTCGGTAACTGTTGCGGCTGCAGCAGCAGTGCTGAGTTTCTGTGATAAGCGGCAGTTTTCATCACCTGCCGACAGACAAGGAAACAAAGAATTTGGCTAAAAATTCTAAACTTGAACAGAGAACCCAAAATATGTTATATGTGCTCGTTTCGTTGTGTGGATAGAAAGCCAAGGGAAGAAACCCGCATCTGAGTCAGTGAAGTAGCTAAATATGCTAGTGCGGGTTATTTGCGGGCATTTCCCGCCCCGCAATAACTGTAGGTAGCGGTAAAACAACATTGCCTCATTTAAGCTGTGACAGCTGGTGTTACCACATATTTCATAGCCTAAAACCTCCGCGGAAAGCCGGTTAGCGAGCTGCTAACATGTAAACAAATGGCGGTTCCGGTTTGCGGCGGAAGTCGCGCCCATAAATCACGCAAAGCCTCATGGGGGCTCGGAATAAGGTGGGAGTTATAGAACAGCGTCTGGCTCCAGGATAACCTCGTTATTCTCCTTCTCTAACCTAATTTAAACGTAATTCTAACATTTTTTCCCTCTTTTCTCTGTTTGGTGTTGGAGTGATGTTGGGTCTGAAAGTGGTGTTGCTACTCAGGCTGGTGTTCAGTATTAGAGACGTGTTGGCTTGTAGTGAAGAGTTGATTCTTGGTGAAGAGTTGGTTCTTGGGGACATTTAGGTGTTAAGGTGGTGTTGGTTCTCAGAAGAGTGTCGGGTCTTAAAGCAGTGCTGGATTTATTGAAGTGTTGGGTCTTATTGTCTGGATCTAACTGGTGTATTGGGTTTGTCCTCCTCATCTTGCCTTGTCAAACAGCTCAAAGAGTTTGGCGCTGGGCTGATGGATGGTGCAGATGACCGTCCGTCCTCCTCGAGCCAGAGCTTTGAGAAGAGAGACGACTTGGAAACAAGACGAACTGTCCAAACCGCTGGAACGCAAACAGACGCAGGAACGAAGGTCAGTGTTTTCTCAACAATCTGAAGTTCCTCATGATCCCAACAATTCAAGCTTCTGCTCAAAGAAATCAACAGAACGCTCACTAATAATTTAACCAACCATAAAAACTGGAAATTCAAAATAAATAGGAGATTAATCAGATTAATTAATAAATCCATCTGAGGAACCTTCAGCTCACCTGGTGGGTTCGTCGAAGAACATCACCGGAGGATTGTTGACGAGCTCCAGAGCGATGGCCAGCCTCTTCCTCTGGCCTCCGGACAGGTGGGAGGTTCTGGTTTTAGCACAGTCCAGCAGACCCAGAGCTGTCAGGATCTCCTGGACCTGATGGAACCCAAAACAGAAGCAGAGCCGCCGCTCAGACTGAGGCAGCTGGAGCAGTGAAGCAGTTTGAAGCCGAAACCCACCATCTCCCTCCGAGCCTCCACCTTCTCCTGCAGCTTCAGGTTGGCTGAAACCTGCAGATACAGACAGATTTCAGATACAGACCTGAACTGGAAACCCGTTTCAGGTCAGCAGAGCGGGACGGGGACGGTACCGGCTTCATCACTGAGACCGGAAACGTTCTTTTGTTTGGTTGAATTTCAGATCAGCTGGATGGTTTTAGCTTTTTCACCATTAGTCAGTATACACATTTAATACAAATGTTAAATTAACCGTAAATAAATCATAAAAAGTTTTGTTTATCTAAACTTTCTTTAAAACTCAATTTAAGGATTCAACAATAAAAAAAAGAAATGCAGCTATAATTTGGATTGTTTTGACTCAGTAAAATAAAACATGGGGATTTTAGAAAATCCCATTTTCACTGTTCATTCATTTATAAATGTAACAGTTTCAAACTAAATATTTAGCTCCAAACTGGATATTTAGTTGACAAGCTGAATATTTCATATACAAACTAAATATTAAAATGTATTATTCTGACTAAATGTTTTGCTCCAAACTAAAAATATGGTTAGCAAGCTAAATATTTAATTAGCAAGCTAACAAAATATTTCTATATATTGTTGTTATTATTAATGCTGCTTGCTAACTAAGTATTTAGTTTGAGGCTAAACATTTGAAGATAAATGTTTAGTTTGTAAACTAAATATTTAACTTACTAATTAAACGTTTAGTGTGAAACTGACGTTTATAAATCAGTGAACAACATGATTAAAATCTGACTTTAGGAAATGAAACCTTACTTTCTGCCTTCATGACAGGCTAAATTCTCTACAAAGGCATCGTCTGTATTGCCAAGTTGCCGTTGACACATTTTGATAAATGATTAGGTTTGTCAGTGATTAGGTTTTCGGTGACTGGGGAAGCTGTGGCTGTGGTTCTTCCTACCATCATGGCCTCCTGCACGGTGAGGTGCGGCAGCAGCATGTCGTCCTGCATGATGTAGCAGGAAACCTTCCGGAAAGAGCGCAGGTCTCTGGGTTGACCGTTGATCAGGATCTCGCCCTTCATCCCCGTCTCCCTGTTGGAAGGACTCGGTGAGTCTGGGTTACGTCGGTCTGAAACGCTTCGGGAAAACTCGGACCGCCACAGCGCGTGTGGACGGAGAGCCTCCAGCTCACCTGTACCCCGCCAGGATATTCATGAGCGTGGACTTCCCGGCTCCTGAGGGCCCCATGATGGCCACCAGGTCCCCGCTGGTGAATTTCCCAGAGATGGCTTTGAGCAGAGTTTTGTAACCTGAAACGAGGCGGAACAATGAGTCTGCCGGTTCCCAGCAGCACCCAGAGCGGCTCTTTGTCCTGCAGGCCGGGCTCCGGTTTCACACCGCTTCCCCTCTGACTGGACTCAGCGGTTCCACGCCACCAGCCGAGCTCTGATTGGCTGGAGGGCTTATCAGACGAGAGCAGAAGATCTGCTTCTGAACTAGAACCAGACAACTGGTGGGGTTAAAGGTTAAAATGCATAAAAATAAACAACCCAGACAATCAATCAGTCAATCAATCAATCAATCAATCAGGCAGTCAGTCAGTCAGTCACTAAATCCTTCTATCCACCCATCCGTCCACCCATCCATCCATCCATCCATCCATCCACCCATCCATCCATCCATCCACCCATCCACCCATCCATCCATCCATCCATCCATCCATCCATCCATCCATCCATCCATCCATCCATCTCATTAATCTAAAACCCTGAACAGAACAACGATGAAGATGATCTTCAGTAACCTCTGCAGTTTATCTGCTGATGGAGTCTAAACACTCCTTAATGGGATTATCATGTTTAATCTGAGAACAGGATTAAATCTCTGCTGGCCGACAGTAACCTCTGCAGCAGCACCAGAACCTGTACACCATGCTACAACCGGTACAAAACCCATAAATCAGAGCGTACTGATTTATGGGTGTTCTGTAGTGCTATCGTGGTCCTACAAAGTACTTCCCTCTCTACTCCTGCCTGTTCATGTTATCCTGCCATCCTCTGATTGGCTGTTTGCCTGTGGGGGCGCTGCACCAAGAACCACTGAAGGAAACGACACAAAAACCTCTGAAGACACTGAGAAACTTCCTTCTTCACCAAATAGAAACAAAATGGAGGCGTCAGATTTTAGCGGTTGGAGGATTTCTCTTTAGTCTTTGGCTACAGACCAGGAGCCATTTCTGCTGCTAGCTCTTGGCTAGCACGTTTGTTTTGGTTGTATTTACCCAGAATGCCCTGTGCTGACGTTCACTTCCTGCTTTTGGAGCGGTCTCTGGTCCACTTAGTTCATTTGCATTCAAACCGAACCAGAGTTCACTTCAACCGAACCCAGACCGAGGTCTGGAGGACCAGAGTTCCCTGAATCGATTCGATTATGAATTCACACTTCCCCAAGCAAACCGGACTTTCTAGGCAAACAAAGCGGAGTTGGATTAAAGCAGAGTAAACAGAACCGGTGTGAACGCACCCCACGTAAGGTGCTGTTCCTGGTAGGACTGGACAATAAAACAAGGACGTTGTCTATCGGGACAGAACGATTTGTACTAAGCTATTGGGCAGCAGCAGATTTTTTATTTTACTATTTTAATATTGAATGTGTGTGAATATTAAAATATTACTATTTTAATATTGAATGTGTGCTGTTTGGGGCAGAACCGATCCGGTTATGGTCTCATCAAGTTCTAAACTCTAGAATAAACAACAGTTCAAGACCCGAGTCAGTCTGAGAAAGATGTGAGCAGATGAGAGGGAAGCCATGAAAAGTTTGGGACGTACTGATCGAACCAGAGGAACAGCCTGTTTCAGCTTTATTCACACCTGAGCAGGTGAGGAATGTTCCCACTGAAACCAGGAGGGTTTACCCGCAGCAGAAACAAAGAGTTTAACCGCTGCTTCCAGAGACATACGATCTGTGCCGACCTTTATTCCAGAGTCACAGAACAAAACCGGCAGCAGCTAGGGATTCGTAGTGAGACGAGTTTCCTGCTGCTGAATGCAGATCAGAGATTCGGCTTTTAGAAAAACCCTAAAACTCTGAGAAATGTTTCTGTTGGGCTGAGAAACAATCCGACTTTCTCAGATTTATCCTCTAAAGATGCTTCACTCAGAGATCCCTGCTTCTACATGAGAAGAAACCAAAGCTGCTCTGCATCTCAGCAGGGTTCGGTTGCCGTGGTAACAGGTCAACGGGTGAGGTAATTAGATAATCCAAGAACATTTACATGAAATCTGTCAGGAAAAACTGCAGAAGATCTCCACCACTCAACTGAATGTATAAAACACAGAAAACTGTTCAGTTCAGACATCATCAGTGAGCAGCGTGTCTGCCAGAACAGGGGTCAAACCGGGGTCATCCAGGTGATTCAGCTGGCCCGATTGGACTCTGAAGTACAAACATCCGGCAAGAGAAAGAAGCAAAGCTAGTACAAGAGTGAGACCAAGAAGACCGAGACCAGACAAGAAGAACAGCCAGACCAGATGAGAGCGAGACCAGAAAGGAGTAACATGAAGACAGCGGGGGGGGGAAACCATGGCGATCAGAGACATTATGGGCTTTGCTGTGATCAGCCAGAGCGGCTGTGGCTACAATGTAGCTTACGATAATCAGCGTGTGAATGTTTGTGTGAATGGGTGAATATTGTATGAAGCGCTTTGACTTCAAAAATCCTAAAATTATTATTTATAAATTTTTACTAAAAAATGGCGTCAGTATTTAGAACGTCAGATTTGACCTTCTGATTACTTTAGACTTTAAAGTTTACAGTGTTTAATAAAATGTAAAGATGGAGTCTGTAAGTGACTTGCACCTTTTAACAGGACGTTTTATTCATAGGTTTGTAAATTTGACTTGTGCTATGACTTGCTATGTAAGTCACATCATTTACTCTGTTAATGTGCAGGAACAGAGTTATTCAGCTCTCTGGTTGCCATGTCGACATCGTCCATGTTGCCAGTTCTGCTTCCACTTCCCAAACAGTCTGAATCTCTGTTTCTCTTTGACTTCAATATTTAACCACTTCGACTTGCAAGAATTTGGACTTTTATATTCCAGCTCAATTAGGACAAACCATCCAGATGTACAAAACGCCTGAGTGGACCTAGCCCCGCCTTCGAGGCGCAGCTCCTCCCCCACTTTGCTCCTTCACACTAGCCAGCAGCAACTAGCAAACATTAGCACATAATTAGAAAACACTTGGTGGAACTGCTGAGCTTAGCGTTGCTGGTAAAACGTTGTTAAAGGGTTAATAGGGCAGCCATGTTGGGAGGCCTTCCTGGAGGCGGAGCTTCAGAAAGAGCAGGAGTTTTTAAAGAGACAGAGGCCCAACTTCAGGAAGTAAAATTTCTCTTAAGTCATATTTGATATATACAGAATTTTCAGGTAATATAGTTGCTCGATTGTGCTTTGAAGTTGCACTTTGTGCCTGGAAAACACATAATTCTGCCCTTTAAACCAAATAAAAAACTGCAGTGATGTAATTCCTGTAAGAATCTCGGTTGTCTAAAGTTTTGTAATCATCGGCATCTGAAATGCGGCTGACAGCCGTGCGGGCGGGTGGAGCGGCGTATCGCTGCTCAGATCGGGACGCTCTGCGCCGCTTTGTTCTGCTCTGAAAAGCTGAAACACAATCCCAACGTTTCTGTTCACATTCCGGGTTTTAGAGTCACCGCTGCTCAGAAAGAGTCTTCTTCTTCTGGTGGTGAGCTTGTTAATAATCAGAAGACTTAATAAAGCCCACTCAGATTATAATCTGACAGTTGGATCAACTCGGCGTTGGCGGTTTCTGGTTCTCTGCAGACTCATCAGATTGTTGTTTTCCTTCATCACAGAGAAATTCCTCTCAGCTGTGGGTGGCAGAGCTTCTTAATCTGACCTGCAGCTATTTCCAGCAGGAGATGCTGACTGAGATTAACAGATTACAGCCTGTTAATCCAGCAGGAACACACCAACACCGGGACAATAACAAACCGCTGCTGGTGGCGTCTTCGTCTCCTGCTTTCTGAGCTCGGCTTCAGTGAGACTCTGGACAGATCAGAAATCCACTGATATCTGATTATTCCTTGAAAATGCAGATTAGGAATAATTTTCTCAGCCTCGTTTTGGTGCCGCTTCAAGCACGGCGCCGTTTTGCGCCCACTTTTTGCACCACTGGTTGTAGTTTGTTGTTGGACCACAGATCAAGAGTCTAATATCGTCCAATCAGATCAATTCATGTTATTGGTATAAAATGAACTGACTTCACCACAATAACTGAACATAATCAGATCACGGCTGCTGTGGATCTGCGAGGTGGAGCAGATTCCAGTAAGACGGTTCTGTGTGGCGACCGGTCCAGGTAATCAGATCAAAATAATTCAATCCAATCACACAGACTGATCCCCGTTTGTTCCTGCTTCTAATGCAGAAGAAGCTGTTTGATTTACAGCTTTCCTCCTCTAAACAAGCACAGGGCGACAGTGGGAAGAACGACTCCCGTTCAACAGAACCAGAACCAGAACCAGAGCCAGACTCAGGAAACGTTGTGTTGGTCTGCCCATAAAGCCCCAATAAAACACAATAATGGTAGAAATACTTTAAGGTTTTCCTGTATAAATTCTTCTGTAACTGAGATCAACTCTCACACATTATGGTGCATAGAAGCAGCTTTCAGCTTCTATGTGCCACAAATCTGGAACAAACTTCCTTTAAATCTCGACTGAAAATCAACGCAGCTGCTTTTGGACCCGACTACCGGAAGTCGCCTGCGCCGCAACGAACCGCCTGGCCGATCGGAACGAGGCGGCCGGTCGTGAAACGAGATCTACTGGATGACAAATTGTCCCAAAAGTTATTGTGATTAACGACACATAACACTATATAATGTAATTATAATTGCATAATTATGCTTAAAAATCAATAAGCTTTAAATTCTAATGAACATTTTAGATTGGAGCTGTTTTAAATATCCAAGCTAAATAAACAAAACAACAAACAGAATGAATTATGACGTCTCTGTGACCATATGATCCTTCAAACGACGGGACTAAAACACCAGGCTGAAGACTTTTCGTCCAGTTCTTGGTAGAAAGAGAGAAAAATGATAAACCATGCTAATATCAAATATTGAGCTTGTCTTAATCTGTCACGTGATTAACTGATTTATTGATTATTGTGATTGGAAGCTTTGCCAACACGGACTGAACGGCTTCAATCTGCTATTCTGATTCATCTCACTGCGTCTGCAGGCTCCCATGATGCAGTCTGATCTGGTTGAAGCGTAGCGAGGCGTCTGGATGCTGACGGACTGTCGGCTCGGTTCAGACTCCAACGTTAAGATGCTCCAGGTAGGTCCGGGCCGAAGGCCTCGTGTCGGCTGCTTTCCTGTCCCCCGCGGTTTAACCCAGAGCTGACGGCAGTGACCTGAGCAACATGGCTGATCCTCTGATGGAGGGAACTCCAGCCTGGTCAGGGTGGAGATGAAGCACACAGATCGTCTTCATCCTCTCCGTGTTGGGCTCACTGAGCTTCGCATCATAAATAAATCAGTTCAGTCACCGAACATCTAAAGCTCCGTTTCCATTCAGCAAATTAATGGAATTACCAAAATAAATTAACTCAATGGAAACACACTTTGAAGAAACGCAGCCTCAGAAAAGAAAACATGAAGGAGAAAATTAGAATTTAACGGGTCCATAACTTTGACTTTGACATCTAACTAAATATTTAGTTTGTACACTAACTATTTTAGTTTGAAAGCTAAGACTTAAGTCAGATTTAGACATTTTGTTTTTAACTAAATATTTAGTTTTCAAACTTCCTAACTATTTAATTTGAAAGCTAAATATTTTGCTCGTGAATTAAATACTTAGTTTGCAACTCTGACATTTATGAATGTATGAATAACATGGTGAAAAATGAAATCCTGCATTTTTTCTCTGTCAGACTAAATAAAGCTAAATGTGGCTGTTGGTTTGTTACTGTGTAACTACAAACGGCGCCGCGTCGAACCCGAACCTCCGAGGCCTAAACCTGCCAGTCCACGGGCCGCTGAGTGTACCGGTCAGGTGGGGGTCAAACCATGAGGTCATCATGAACAAACCTTCCCACCTCGGTCCAGACAAAGTAACCATGATCTCTTCATCCTGGTGTCAGTTCAAGAGTCACTGAGTCAGTTTGACCTTTGACCCAGAGCCAGATGGCTCAAAGGTCCTGCCAGGAACTTTGTCTGAGAAAACCATATTTTCTGGGGTCATGAAGACGAACAAGGACAAGCTGGTGATGTGGGTAGGTCAGGTCTCCACCGTCACGCTGGGATTGAATTACTGGCTTGAGTGGAACAGCTTAAAGGTCTTGGTTCATGGTTTGAAGTAGAAACGTGGCCGTTTTTATTCATATTTGGGCACCTGGTAAGGATTTCTTCTGAACACCTTCCAGTGGAGGAGTTTTAGAAATATCCCTTCAAGCCCCATGGACCAGTACAGACTAATGAAGGAACACCACCTTCACCAGTAGAGGACTGGTGGTCTTTCTTTCCACTCTGACCAGTTGACCATAATTTTGCCATCAAAGTCTCTGCTGTGAACAAAACCACCTCACATTATCCAGAACCTGTTGGATCTTAATGTCCCTTCACTCCGCTGGTTACCTGAACCCCCCATGCTGCTCATAAGGGGATGTTTTGTCAAACAGCTGCTGTTTAAACTCTGGTTTAGCAGCAGCTGGTCCTTCTGGACCAGCTAATCTCCTGAACGTTGTCCGGTACCACTGTGCCTATAAAGGGAATCTCAGTCCAGGCTGCTGAGGTTCCTTCACTGTGGTACAAACTATCAGAAATCAACTCTCCTGTCCAAGCAACTCCACCAACTCCTCTGACTTTAGACCACTAGGGCGGTTCTACTGAGTCTCTTCTTCATGGGTGTGGCATTAACTGGTTCTTCCTCAATCAGGCCTAGCCAGTTTCATCTCCGTTTGCAGACGCTGCGCAGTTCCTCCCTGTTTATAGGAACCTCTCAGAGGTGGTACCAGCCGGGCCAAGCTAGTTTGATTGGCAGCAGACTCCATTAGTTGACTGGAACAACAACATCTGAGCCAATCATGAGACCACAGCAGTTGACGATAAATCCATGGTGAAACTTTGAGGTCCAAACCTTTTTATCGGTTGTGGCAGAAGAGTGCTGACGGCATCAACTGGACGAGGCAATGAGCAAATATACCGAGAGAAACTGGCCGCCCAACGGTAAACACGCAAAATGACATCATCGGCGTGCCAACCACAGCGAGGAATGGACCGCCAATGGAGTCACTCCCAACATGACCAGAACCAAACCAGACAGTTACCGTCTACAGTGAGACTTGACAATGTCAGTAAGTCATGACAGTTAAGTTATGCGTTTGACTCTTACCTTTTTTCCTCCACCAGGGTCCCTCTCTGATTGAGTAAGAGACATCTTTGAACTCTATGTTGACGGCTGGTCTCCGTGGTAACGAGGAGAACCTCTGGGCCTCCGTCAGGGTGTTGTCCACCTTCTTCGGGGGTCCGTCCAGCTTCTTCTGGTGTTTCTGCAGCAGCGGCGTCTGCTGGGTTCCCCCCGGATGCTTGTTGATCCCCTCTTCCAAACAGACGCACACCGTCCGGGGGTCCAGCATCAGGTCGGGGGGCCCGTTGGTGTTCTGCAGGCGAGATGATTCTTTCAAGCTCAATTTGTTCAGTGCCGCCATTTCAAAAATAAATTCAGAGTTTTTCTTTCAACTTTTTAAAACATAATTCTTCCAGTTGTGGGTGGAAGACGTAAAGCGAGGTTGGCGCAGACTTCATGAGGACGTGTTGGTGCATCAGCTGGAGAGGAGCAGTGAGCGCTCAGATTAGCAGGCTCCTGTTTATGTGGGACGCTTTGAGGCTCTAATCTGTCCCGGAGGTTACTGCTGGACAGACTGAGCTGATTGCTGCCCTGAATCAGCACAACACGCCGCACCTGAGAACCTAAACATCACATACACCTGGAAAACAATCAGCATATAGAAGAAAAGATTTTTTTTTAAAGCCAAAAATTAACATTAACGTCTTTTCTTTATGATCAATCCCTGCTGTTGCTGGAAGACGGCACTAGGGGGCGCAGTGTGGAGAAGTTCTGCCAAAATAAAGACTAAAAAAAGACCAATTATGCAAACTAACACTTTGCACTTATGGGAGCTTTAAACGCATTTCCTTAACACCGCCTCTAGTGGCCAGCTTTATATTGCACACTGAGGATGCCACCCAGAAACTTTATAAAAAAGCTCAAAACAGATCAATCAGATTGGGAGTTAATCTAAAACCAGATTTACTGACTCATAAACTACTATCCCTACCTGCTGATGTTTCAGTTCAGGTTCAAGTCTTACTTTGTGTTTATTTGTGTTGTAGTGTTCAGGCGGTGGGCAGTGGACCCCCGTCCTCTGGTGGGTCCACCTGTTCAGGAGAGCCACTGAGCGCGCTCAGTCTGCCACAGGAACCTTCTGTCCACTACTGAACCAGTCACACTGTTCACTCTGACTGCTCTACATTCTGATTATTAGAAATTATTTGCATTTCTAAAATAATATTAATAAGAAAAAACAAAATCAGATTCTGTCTCCTATTTGTTTCCGTCTGTCTGAGGAACTGAGCGACTGGTTCTGTTTTCACATGCTGTGTGTGTGTGTGTGTGAGTGTGTATTCCACTCACCATGATGATGGAGTTGGTCACAGTGGGATTGTGCACAGACCAGGCGGCCATCAGACAGGCCATGGCAGACAGACTGCAGCTCTGTGAAGCCCTCTCTCTGAGGAAACTCCCCTCAGCCCGGCGCTGGAAGAGGCTCCGCCCCCTGAGCTGTAGCCCCGCCCCCAACGTAAGGCCACACCCACTCATACAGGCCCATATGCAAAATACAGAATACTGATTATTGTTTAGCATTTTTATGAATATCTGTTCCAGAAGAGGTGGAAGCTAATTGAATTTCAATGCTGAAGCAAATGGTGATTTTTAATGTGGGCAGCATATTTAGTTAACAATTTAAATATTTATATTGAAACTGAACATTTAGCTTTTGAACTAAATGTTTTGTTTAGAAAACATTTAGTTTCCTAAAGTAAATGTTTAGTTAGCGAGATAAGCTAAATGTGTGGCACAGACCAGGTCTGTGTCTAAACTGAACTAAAGTTTGAAACATTGACATTTATCAATAACATACTGAAAATATGACATGGGGCTGCACAGTGGCGCAGTTGGTAGAGCTGTTGCCTTGCAGCAAGAAGGTTCTGGGTTCGATTCCCAGCCCGGAGTCTTTCTGCACGGAGTTTGCATGTTCCCACCTGTGAATGGTGGGTTCTCTCCGGGTTCTCCGGCTTCCTCCCACAGTCCAAAAACATGACTGTCAGGTAAATTGGCCTGACAGTCATGAGGAGGAAATGACTTTGGGTTATTGAAATGTCATCAATAACCCAAATTATTGCCGTTAAGTTTGTTCCTGCTGATCAGTTCAGTGTCTTCATCAAATGTTATTCTCACAATTCTCAGCAGCAGCTGCAGACGTCTCCGCGGTTACATCAGAATCAGCAGCCATTTTATTTTAAAAGCTCAACATTCTGACTTCATAGGCGAGAAAAATAAATAAGGACCTTTCAAGAAAGTTCACCTTTTTTTACCCGTTGAGATTTACAATACATCTACCCCGAAACAATTTATATATGAAATCTGAGTTACATTGAATCTTCACTGAGGTCTGCAGCTGTTTGAGTCTGAGCTCACAGCGCCCCCCACAGGTCTGCAGGCAGAAAACACAGAATCACTTAGAACTCAGAAAGCCTTTAAACATCACGTTTATTTTCCTTACAAAGCTGCAAACTCCAACTGAAAAACAACAGAAAATAAAACATTTAGAATAAAATAAAGGTTTGGTCGACGTTCAGTTCGGAGACGAAAATGTTCTCTCCACCTGCTCAGGTGTGTAGCCCCGCCCACCGGCGCATGCCTCGATGTGACTGGGTCTTCTGACCAGATTAAACGAGTCACTTTACGGAAACGCATCTTAAACTAAAATTAAACTGTTGTGGAGGATGATGCTGATTTTATTTATTCAAAACAGGAAACTACAGATGAGCTGCTCCAGTCTGAAGAACCGGAACAGGAAGTTCAGGCTGCGAGGAGGAAGATGAACTCCTCCTCTGCCTCAGTCTTCCTTCCTCCTGGTTTGCTGGTTTCAGTTTGACTCCAAGCTTCAGATTCTGCCTGAACCTGCAGGTCGGCTTCATCGGGTCGGAGGTAGCTGAGGATCAAACTGAATCTGATGTGGAGACCAAACTGAAGCCAGCAGAGCGTCAGCGCCGGCCCAGATCGCGCGGCTCCTCCTCATTTCGTCTTCTTCTCCGTGGCCAGCGTGTCGTGCAGCTTGGAGACGTAGGCCTCAAACTGGTCCATCACCAGAGTCCCTGACGCGTCGAAGAATGTCGCCACGGACTTGGTGAACTCGGCGTCACGTAAGTTTCTGGTCTTCCCGTCGGTGAAGAAGACGCGGAGCGAGTACTGGTCGTCGAACCTGGAAGAGAGTCGGAAAAAAGGAGAGTCAAAATGAGCTCAGTCTGAAGAAAAGGAAACACTTCACATCTGTTTTCTATTTAGTTCCTGTTTTCTCAGTCAGTGGAAGAAAACGAGCTTCCTTTGCCACCTGATGGTCCGGTCGGCCCGGTTCTATTGGAACCAGAACTTTATCATCTGTTCCACCTCCAGCTGCTGTGGTTCTCTCTCTCTGTTTGAGTCTAACCAACCTGTTCCCCTCCTGGCCTGTGGGGGCGCTGCACCAAGAACCACTGAAGGAAATTGTGAAGACACCTCATAATGGAAACAGGATGGAGGCGTCAGATTTTAGAGGGGTTTGGCTAAAGACCATGAGTCACTTCTCCTGGTAAGCTAACAGGTCTGTTTTGGTGGTATTTACCCAGAATGCCCTGCGCTGTACTCCACTTCCTGTTTTTGCAGCGGTCTCTGGTCCGCTTGGTTTTCACATATGGATTCAAACCGAAACAGAGTTCACTTCAACCGAAACCAGCCCAAGGTCTGGAAGACCAGAGTTAGCTTAGCATTCACACGTCACCAACCGAACTGGACTTTCTACACCAATGGACCGGAGTCGGATTAAGCGGAACAATCGGGGCTGGTGGGAATGAATCCAATGTGGGATTTGTTGTGCAGCAGGTTCTGGTCTAAAGAGCGGGTCGTGTCTGTTTGGTAGTTTTCTATTGGCTGTTTAACGTTTTGTATTTAATGCGTGTTGTGTAGTTTGCGTCGTAATGTGCTGTGTTGGTGCTGCGCTCGGACCGTTTGAGGGAGGACGACAGCTGCCAGACGTGGTCCGGATCCATCCCGGCCGGGTCTTTCTGCATGGCCACCAGGAAGATGTTCTTCTCCTTGTAGGACGTGTAGAGAGTCAGGATGCCCATCATGATGAAATACGTGATGAAGGCGAGTTAGGGAACGCTCACCGTTTATCACCACGTTTTAAACATTACATTAACCGCTGTGGGGTTGTGGTAAAACCCGGACCGGAGCAGGAGAAGGATATGAGATGACGCAGCAGGCCAGGACGGGTCTGGACTCGGGGAACGGGTACAGGTAGTCCCAGACCAGCGCCAGCATGGCAAACAGACAGGAGACGGTGCAGATCAGCAGACGGCCGTCCACCAGCTGGAAGTTCTCCACGTAGCCGTACTTCTCCAGCAGCACCTGCAGGGGGCGCCGCAGCCAACGCACAAAGAAGAAAAAAAAATGATGGTTAGAAAATAATGTTTCTATAAAACAAACATTCATTAGCAGCAGAAAAAGCGAGTCACTTTCTAGTTAATCAGCAAATAAGCTGATGGTTGCCCTGACAACAGGACCAAACCTTTTTCGCTGCATCGTCCAGAGAGTTCTTCACCGCAGCTCCGTCCCACTTATCGATCTTCACCGGCTTCTCGTCGATCCGCCACTGAAAAGACAAACGACCCGGTCAGGATCCCAACCATCCAATCAGGATGCAGACAGGATGCCAACCATCCAATCAGGATGCAGACAGGATGCCAACCATCCAATCAGGATGCAGATGTACCGCCGCTCCTCTCTGCAGAGTCCATCAGGACTCTGGCTCTGAGCCCAGAGTCCTGATGGACGGCTCAGGTTAGAGCCTGCAGCCGAACCTCGGTGAGTTCGCTGCCTGCGGGTCTACGTGGCGTTTCAGAAACCAGCAGCCTGCACGTGTCACTTCCTGTTTCCTGAACACAGCTTCATCATCAGATCTTGTTCATTATGAAATTAGTTCAAAGCAGAAACTCTGAGTTTAACGACGCGTCTCAGCACTGAAACATTATTCTGCCAATCAAACATCTTATTTTATATGTTCACTCGCCTCAGGTGATCATTGTGGTTGAACCAGAAAATTCATAATTCACTTAGTTTTGTTTATTTATTTGGGATATTTAAATATCTTCCAGTGTTAAATGTTTGCTGATCTTTGAGAATGTGTTCCTGCATTATTCTATTAGCTGAAAATTGTTTCCAAACAACAATATTATTGTTTATCCCAGTAACTTCTGGGATAAATTATCGTGGCAGATCTATTGGAAGCAGATCGGTTTGTTGACATGGTTCCAACCTGGGCTTCCATATCTGGGCCAATAAATGATGCTTTATTGGCCCAGATGATTAAATGCAGTTACTGTAGGCAGTTCAGTGATGAAAGAATTTAAATTAAAATAAAAAAAAGAAAAAAGAAAAAGAATTCACACTTCATGTGACAAATGGGAACGTTTTTAAGAGCAGCGTTTGTGTTTGTGGAACACAGGAACAGAGTTACCTAAAACTGAGGTAATAAATAGTTCTGATCGTCACTTTTATCATTATTACGTTAGTAGCACAAAATATTGTAATAAAACTTAAGTCCATATCGCCTGTTTCTAACCAGAATCCTTTCAAAAGGAACGATTTCCCTGAAAAACGACATATTGTTTAACATGTTATGTTCTGTGTATGGGTTAATCAATCAGCCTGTTGCTGCCATTTTTGCATTGCAACAGCATTTACAAAATACCTGTTTCGCTGTTCAATATTCTTTGTGGCTGACTTTTAACAGGTAATCTACAGGAACAACCTTTAAATAAATAAAAAAAAAAACAGGCTGTTACAAATCAATTAACTGACTGATTTACTGTGAAAAAGGGTAAAAAGCACAAAGAGCCTTTGTTGGATCTTTTATTGTGGTATCCAAAACACTAAAGTCAAGTTTTTATTTTTTTGGTTTTGTGAAGTTTTCACCAACTACCAGAGGTTGAATACACGTAAAAGAAATACACGATCTTACTAAGATTTATTTTAGAAGGTTATTTTTCAAATTAAAGTTTTTTGAAATGCACTCTTTTACTCTAAGTTTTGCATAATTGACACCTAGTCAATAAATTGCATCTCAATAAGTATTTTGACTCATCTGCTACAGAGGCCGTCGTATTTTTTAAACAAAACGCCAGATAAATTTGATCCTTTTGGGATTCCATATAACTCGATGAAAAACTGCTTCAACCACGCTGCATCAGCCTGTTGTCTTAAACTTTGAAACCGATCAATTCCACTGATTATACCTTTGGTGATGGTTATTGTCTCGTTGTATATTTGGCCCCCGGTTTCAAAATAAAATTAAATTTGTGATTTTTTGAATGAAGTCTGGCGCAGCGATTCGTAACAGCTGCACACACACACACAAAGAATTTCTGTGTAACTTGATTGAGCTTCGATGCAGGAAGAGAACTGGAAGATTTTCTACATTTAGTTGTTTCATTTCAAGTAGTTTAATATCAATTAAAATTTTTAGATTCAGCTCACCGGAAATCCAACATTAAAACTGTTGTTCTGAGTAACGCCTGAACCCTGAGATCTGGCTATTTGAACTATAGCAGAGAATAAAGCCATCCGCTCTCACCCAAAAGCAGAAAAAAGCAAAGAACGTTAAAACTTTAAATCCTTACTTTCTCCAGCAGCCCGCTCTTCCCGTTCCGAGCCGCCATCTTTAGCCTTCCAAATAAGGAAGTCGTGAGCTGGACCAACCTGATTGGCTCAGAATCCTCAACATGCAAGTCCCGTTAGTGCGTCTGCGTAGCTAGCGCAGCTGCGTCATCACGTAAGTTGGACAACCAATGAATCAAACCAGAAGTCCATTCGTTACTTACCCGCTTATCGTCGCGGAGGACAAAATTACTAAACTCTTGGCAGTTTTAATATAGTAAGTATTAATTTCAAATAACTGATTGCTGCTGGTAACATTTTCGGTTTCTTTGTAAATTATAATAAATTTACATGTTGGGATTTATGTGTTTTGTAGGAGGCGTCTGACAGATTGACAGTGAAGTTTTATCTTAAATGTAAAAAAAAAAAAAAAAAAATCAAAAAATATATTTCTAATTTTTTAAATTCCACAAATGCTTCTAGAAATGAATATTAATTTTTGTTATATTAGGAAGAAAACAAAGAACACTGAAATAGAAAAAAACGCAGCAAAAATAAAAACTTGGAAAACCCATGTAAAAACAAAGGAAATTTAAAATTAAAGTTAAATAGTTTAAACAACAACATTTAGAATTTTTGCTGGCTCATTAAAAAACGACAGATTCCTGTTTGAGGAGGTTTATTTCATTCCTGCAGTTTCTTCTTCTGCTGTTTTACATGACGTACACAGAAAGGAGCTTCATGGTGCAGCGAATTTAACGCAGCTCCGTTTTTAATCCGTTGCATTTAATCATGAGTTTCATTGAGTGTTAGAGAAGCACCGATTCTCCAGCAGGGCCGTGAGGTCCGGCCTGCACCGCGTTCATCACAGAACCGGAACCGGGTTTGGGTTTGGAGCGAGGTTATGATCCCAGACAGGAAGCTCTCTCAGCAGCGTTCTGATTGGTTGAGGGGAATACGGAGTCGGGTCATGTGACGCAGCCGAACTGGTGCGTCTCCAGAACCGATCGGCTGATTATCAGGAATCAATTGTTGCAGTTTGATTGAATAAAAACGGTGTGTTGATGATCGGAACCGGAATAAAGAACCAGAACCTGCTGTGGTTCTGTCCAGGTTTTGGTTCTCTGCTGGTGTTTGGAAGAAACGTTCCGCCTGGAAAAACTTTCCTTTGGTCTCGTTGCATATCTGAGCGGCCGGAGCCCGACTCCTCACAGCTTCTTGCTGATTGGCCGGGACATCCTCAGGCCCCGCCTCCTGCGGTTCTGGGTGGACCTCCAGGAGCGCAGGAAGTAGCGGTCGGGGCTGGCCCTGCGGACCTCCAGGTCGAACTGTCTCTGCAGTCTGAGGGCGAGCGCTCGGTCCTGCCGCTCCTGCTGGACGGGACACGGCGCCTCCTGCTGGCCGCCGGGCCGGCTCCTCTTCAGCGCGGGGTCCAGAACCGGGTCCAGAGCCGGGTCCAGGTGTTTGGTCTTCTGGTTCCTCTTCTTGCCCCTCCTTGAGGTAGACTGGTTGCAGATGCCGTCCCACTCCTTCCTGGGACTCAATGAGTCCTTTGGCACAGGTTTTCCGGGTCGGAACCCGGAGTTGTTGCACGGAGAGAACGAGTGTTTCCGTCCGAACGGCGCCGGGCCGCCGCTGGGCTCCGGGGCGGCACCGGCCGACTCCAAGTCCGAACAGCCTTTGAGGGCGGTGCCGCAGCCGTAGCGGACGGCGGGGACGCGGATCTTCACCGACTCTTTCTGGAAGCCGTCCATGTCCGGCGGCTCGAACAGCAGCCGCCTCCTGTTGGCCAGCGCCACGGCGCCGCGGTGCTGCGGCGCCTTGGAGGCTCCGCCCCCTTCGGGCTCAGGGGCCGGGCTTGTGAGCGTGGCCCTGGAGCTGACCTTCAGCCCCTGCCGGTCCAGCTCAATCTGCCGCCACTTCTGCAGGACGGCCGGGCTCGCCTCGTAGCTGGTGGCCTTCTGCAGGCTGCGGCTCAGGTTGCGCGGCGTCGCCTTGACGACGGTGGGCTCCAGCAGGCGGCCGTCGGGCAGCCGCTTCGGCGGCGTGCACGGCGAGCAGACGATGGGCTTGAAGTGGTTGAGCTCCTCTGAGATGCTGTCGTTGCTTTCGGGGCTGATGGAGCGCTCGGCGCGGGCCGGCGGCGGCGGCGGCAGACCCAGAGGTGCCGATGACGTCAGCACCGCCCTCCAGGTGAGCCTGCGGTCCGGCGCCGTGATGGGCGCCGAGATGGAGCGGCTGTTCTCCGACGACAGCAGGATGCCGGCCGCCGAGCTGTGGCTGATGCCCACCTGCAGGACGGTGACGGACAGCGTTACCGCGACCTTCATCAACACAAAGGTCAGACTTTTTTAAACGATTCTGACTTCATGACAGGATGTGCAAAAGACATGAAGGAAACGTTTTGTTGCTCTTGGCAGCAGCTTTGTGCTGCTCACATAATGAAAACAGGATATGGCTCTAGCTACCTAGTAATGGTTTGCTTGTGTTTGCGTGCTAGCTATCAAGAAGGTAGCAAGCAAACTGGCTGCCTAGCAACCATTAGCCGCATGACGACGTCTGTGTGCGACTCAAAGTTCTGTGAAAATGTGAGATTAAATAATTCCACCACAACGAGGCACATTTAACTTTTTTAGACATTTTAAGTTGTGAATAAATTTGAAGACTTTTATCTCGACAGATTTACAAGAGAAATGGAACAAAACGGTGACATTTCACGATAAGTCGTATTTACAGCCAGCTGACATTTTCTTTAATGAATTTAAGAATTTTCATGATATTTTAAGGATTGGCTGACATGCGGCAGAACCAGGTTGGAGCTCATCCTGGACTGATTTACTGTCCGGCGGTTCTGATCCGACCCACCTGCTCCATGACGGCCGCTGGCGGGACGATAGCCTTCATCTTTCCTCCCCGGTCCTCCATGGGGTCGGTGCAGCTCCGACTCCTCCGGGAACCACTGAGGAGCAAACAGGGGGTCAAAGGTCGGACTCCGGGAGCGCCAACCCGTCAGGCCGCTCCGCTCACCTGCTGACGGCTGAAGAGTTCTTGGTTTTCCTGATGAAGGCGGAGATGTTCCGGATCCTCCTGCTGATGGGCTCCTCGTTCTCAGAGTCGGACAGAACCCCCTGAGAAGAGCGGCGGGTTGAGGAACAGAACAGGAACGATGGACGGGTTCTGGATCCGTTGGACTCACCGGCTCCACGGCGCGCCGAACCGACACGGATTCGTCCTTCCCCATCAGGCAGCTCCACCTCCGGATCTCCTCCCGGTCGTCGGACGGCAGCAGCTGGACAGGAAGAGGAGGGACAGATTCCTGACCATATTCGGGACGCGGAGACTTCCTGAAAGCTCCGAGACTCACCTTGAGCTTCGCAGCCGGAGCCGCAGGAGCGTCCGCAGACTTCGGCAGGGTGGGACAGACGAAGACGCCTGGGAGGAAAACGGAAACAGAGACGCTGTTCCTGAACATGATCCAACCAGGCCTCCGTAGCCGTCAAACCCACAGATCCAACAGGATTCTTTCTGCCTCCTCACTATCCTAAATTTAAAGGGGCGGTGACATGGAAAATCTACTTTTTGAGCTTTATGTTATAAAGTTATTCCCTGGACTGTTGCCTTGATTCCTTCCTGCATTTTATGCTGGTAAAACGTTGTTAAAGGGTTAATAGAGGAGCCATGTTGTGATGACTTCCTGGAGGCGGAGCTTCAGAAAGTGCAGGAGCTTCTTAAAGAAACAGAGGCCCAATTTTAAGACGTTAAATTACAAAGTCAAATTTTTGTTAAGTCATATTTGAATTATATAGCATAATAACTATGTTGCAATTTAAAATAACATAGTACTTGATTACTATAAAATGACACTGTGGGCCAGTGTTATGCATTTTTCAAGCACCTAATGCCATTTTATAGCATAATCAAATAACTATTGTTAACTTCATTTCTTATAAAAATGCTATATATATATCAAATATGACATAAAAAAGTTTGTACTTTGTAATTTAAAGCTTTGAAATTGGGTCTCTATCTCTAAAAACTCCTGCTTTCTGAAACTCCGCCTCCAGGAAGTCATCCAAAATGGCTCCTCTATGTTACAGAAACCTTCATGTTTTTACCAGCGTTTCACTGAGCAGCAGCTCAGAAGTTCCACCAGCTGTTTGCTAATTACTGCTGGCTAGTCTGAAGGATCTGAGCAGGAGAATCACGAGGGAGGGCTGGTCCCTGAGGAAGCCTGGAAACTGCAGCTCTGAGGAGGAGCTGCGCCTCGAAGGCGGGCCTAGGCCCACCCAGCAGAATGGTTGCCACGGAGATTAAAGGATTTCCCAAACATGCATGAAAGAATCAAAGCAACGCTTCAGGTTTGTTTGATGTGGGAATAACATTCTAACACGATGTAATGCTCAAAAAGTTGATTTTACGTACTGCCCCTTTAAAATCTACCATGGACAGAAAACTGCAGTCAGTGCACCTCAGTTGTTTCACCTTAAATTAAACGTTTTATCACAGACATCTCATGTCATCAGCTGAACAGTTGTTGACATGATTCCAGATTCATTTGCATCTAATGACATCATAATGTATGAATAATATATTATTAATGTATCATTCATGAAGCACAACAAAAATACAATACAAGAAAAACCGAGTCAGCTGTTAAACTAAAAGCAAATTATTAATTATTTAAATTAGGAAACATTTTCCTTATTCTGAGATATTTAAAGATTTAGCTCCTGTTTCCAAGTTTTACCTTCTCTGGTAACTGGGACCAGTACTCCCAGTGGCTTCCACCACAAACCTCGAAAAGTCCCAACAGAGTACCGTAAATTCCGGACTATAAGCCGCTACTTTTTTTTCCACACTTTTGAACACTGCGGCCTATAATATGGTGCGGCTTTTATTTTGGTGCAACTAGTACATGTTTTTTTTTTCCATGGCGCCAAAAACAGCAGACCAATCAAATGGAGGAGTTGTTCACAGAGGTCCAATGAAATCGTGCGACACGTCATGTTCACTATCACAGTTACGGTCTGGTGAATCAGTCATTTTTACTCGCCGTCATCAACATGGAAGACACTCGGAGAAAAGCAAACGATGCC
>CAEGAE010072870.1:0-40802 GCA_903067095.1 Girardinus metallicus
GGAAGATAGAGCACATAACCCCAGTTTTAAAGTCCCTCCACTGGCTCCCTGTAGCTCAGAGGATAGACTTTAAAATATTGTTGTTAGTTTATAAATCACTGAACGGTTTAGCACCACAATACATTAAAGATCTGCTGTTGTTCTACCAACCATCTAGACCCCTCAGATTGTCTGGTTCTGTCTGCTCTGCATCCCCAGAACCAGAACCAAACGAGGAGAAGCGGCATTCAGCTTCCAGGCACCAAAAACTTGGAACAAACTTCCAGAAAACTGTAAAACAGCTGAAACACTGAATGCCTTTAAATCTCGATTAAAAACCCACCTGTTCAGAGTTGTATTTGAAATGTAATCAATTACGAATTTAATGATGGCACTTTACTTAATGTAATGTTTTTGATTGTTGATTCTATATTGCATGACTCTTTGTTTTTATGTTTGTTAGGATGTAAAGCACTTTGAAATGCCCTGCTGCTGAAATGTGCTATACAAATAAAATTTGATTTGATGTAAAAAATTATTTACTTACTGCATCAGCATTTGAAAATACAAAATGCAGACGGAATCATTACTATTAGTTTATAATAATGCTAGTGTTTCACTTGGTCACTGAACATTTTATTGAATCAAGTTCCAATGAGACATGTAAATTAAATGAAGCATAAGTATTAAATTTATTAGTATTTATGAAAAAAATACTAAAGTTTCTTCTTGATTTATGATTTATTCTTTAGACAGATTTTTTACAGGTTAATAGAGGGTGCTTTAAGAGTATTAAATTTCATCTATTTTAATATTGCTACATCAGAGACATTTTCCCCAAGCTGAGAATAATTTCTGGAGTAGTGTTGTCTGGATCAGAGCAACTTTGCTCTCAGTGACATGTTTCTTCATGTCCTGCAACATGGATGCTGAAGTACGTTTTCCTTCAGTCTTAAATGCCAAAGATATATAGATGCACCCCTTAAGATAACATCCCTCCATTTTTTTTATTTTTATTCCTGGTTACAGAAACCCCAGTGCCAGGTAGTGAAAACAGAATACCTGGAAATGGATGTCTTGTTTTATCTAAAGGATCACGTAAATCTGCCCTGATTAATAAGTTAATGTGAAATCTAACCTCTGGTGCCTGCCAGCAACCTGCACTGCATCAATCTTTCTGTCTCTCTGATGGATGCAGGCAGCAGGGAACTCATGGAGGCAGTTCCATACGGGTGTGCAGCTGTCTGTAGACTGAAGTTGCAGCTTGAAAGAGACCTTTGGAGCTGGGGGAGAGGCTACAACAAGGTTTTTCACTGTTCAAAGAAGACGCCTCCTTTAAGGTCCTCGAAACAATGAAAGCTGGAGCTTCTACACAGATGCTTTTATTTCAGTCCGTGAAGTTTCTCAAAGGTGATGAAATGTTTGCAGGCTTTGTCATTGCCTTTCTGTGTCCAGTTGTTTGAAAGCAGTGTCAGATTTCCTACTGCAAAGCCAACTTTTTATAACTTAGAACTATTGCTGGGGAGAACTGTCCAAATTTTGTCGGTTTTCTTTGCTATAATAAACTCTCTGTTAATATGACCATTTAACTGTCCTTTGAGGAAAAGCTAAATCCGCCTATTTCTTGAAAAGCCACAAGATTAAAGTGCTTGCTAAGTTTGGAGGACTATTTTTCAATCTGCCAGGAAGCCACTTAAGCTTAAGGGTAGATTTGAGCCACAGAGAATTCACAAACGACTCCAGCCTCTGCTGTTTCATGTCGACTTTAAAAAGAGCAAGAACTTTTGTCTGTGGAAATCTGACACAACCTTTAATTTCTGGTGCCTTATGTCAGTAATGTCCATACGCAGTTTAGTGCTGGAATACTGGAGGTGTTCTCACAAAGCAGCAGCTATATGTAACGGTGCCAAAGTGTCTGCATGTTGCTATATGGGTGTGTGCGCTTTGTTTTCCTTGTAATTTACCAACCATCTGAAGTAAATGGCGTTCTCATAGCGGCTCAGATCGTAATCTTAGCACAGCAAACCTGCTGAGGGCATTGCTGTAAATCGCCCATGTTTTAAGGGAAGAGATTGCAGATATGTTTTACTTGTCAGAGCACAGTATTATTTTAATCATTGCCCCTCTTCATGATCAGGCATAATGTCCCATTGTTTGTGGAAGAGTATTTTCTATGTGTGTCTTATGTATGACAGTTGAATTTGGCAAAATCTGCATAGCAAGGCTCTAGGGACGTATTAATGATGTTGCACATTTGATTGCAATGAGACAAACATGGTCCCAATGCACACTTGAAATAACAACAACACAAAAACAAATACTTGTAATTTCATCAGATGTTTTTTTTTTTTCTTTTACTTCTTAAGTCTTGGACTACTATCTCTCATTTAATATTTATAAATCTTGTTGAACAAAGACCACTCATGGGGTTCCTCAAAGTGCTTATCTTGAGTCAGTTTATTCAACAAATCAATAATTTTCCCTAGCTCCAACCGTGGAGTATTAAAACATCTCTAACTGTACATATGCCTGTTTGTCAAATTGATTTCTGTTTTAGCATATATACCAGTTGCTTACTGTAAGGTAGTCCAAAATATCAATTAGTGGATGGTTTAATATTTTGTCCAACCTCATTCTTCCCTATGGCACCCAAAGTGCAAGGTTAGAGATCATCACTCAACTAGATTGAATAAGCCTGAAGATCACAAGCAAGTAAATGAGGTGTCATACAGACTTATCCATAAATTTAAACATCCATATGAAGTTTATTAAATCAACCTACTACCTTATTTAAATACTGAAAATTTCACCATTTTTATTAAACAGACCAGCAGGAAATTAGTGCATGCTTTTATTTTCAGTTGGTAGTTATATCTGTGCCTTTATCACTCCCTGTAACAACAAACATCCAGCTGGAGCTCATCCAAAATGCTGCTGCTAGAATCCTGACCAACACCAGGAAAATTACCTTCATTTTACAGAGCCTAAACTGGCTCTCAGTTTAAGAATAGCTCTTTAGATCAGGTTATTGTTATATGAAGACCTGAGTAGTCTTAAGCCCACATACAGCTGTTGGACAGGTATGAACCAAGTAGAACCCTGAGGTCATTAGACGTGTTTACTCACTGTTTCCAGGAGCAGAGCTAAACAACAGCTGCCTGAAAACCTGAGATATGGAGAAATTGATGGCTCCTTCTTCTGTAAGGATGGGAAACCTTACAGTTTATTATCTCTTTCCCACAGAGGTAAAACACTTAATCAGTTAACCTTTCGTTGTCTTCGTTATGTCTCTTAAATTTGCATTTTAAAGTTTTTTTTTTTTGTTTTGTTTTTATGTGATGATTAATGTAATGCCAATATTTTACTATAATCCAATTTTTGCCTTTAATTTTTCCTTTCTTTTTTCCTTTTTCTGTAAACCCAAAATAATTTCTGGTGTGTAAACAGTGCTAAACAGAGGTTTGTTAAATAATTCATAATTTGGGATGAAATGCAAGAACGTATACCCACTTTTTCTTGCTTGGCTGCTGGGAAGTTTGTGTCTATCTTCAGCAGTCATTAGCTGAGAAGCGAGGTAAACCTTGGTCATCTTGCCAGTTTTTCGCAGGGCATCACAGATACACACAGGACAAACAACGATGCACACACACTCATACCTAACGGTAACTTGCAGTATTCAGATATGCCAACAGTCATGTTTTTGGAGTGTGAGGTGAAGCTCACAGTCCTCTCACAGAAGACAGATGGAGAAAACATACATACAAGTGGAGATCATGCAAACTATGCAGAAATACCTCAGGCTGGGAAACAAACCCAGAACTTTCTTAATGCAGGGCAAAAGTACTACAATCTTCCACACCAGAATGAAGATAACTTTACTAAAATTTCAGTTTGCTCACCTTGGTCAGTAGTTCATGAGCAGACTGGAAACCTTTTAAAAACATTAACTGATTTTTTTTTTTTTTTTTGTAATAGTCGAGCCTTGCTTTGTTTCCTCATAGTATTTCTCCCTAAAAAGACCCCTGAACTAATATGATCCAAAACGGACAGAAAGCCAAGCACTAAAGCTCCCTGTTTGTGGGAAAAGTTTACTTTCTTAATGTGGCACAGTTGGTTTACATTTGCTTATTTTTAATTAACTGAAATGCTTCGCCATTAAAACAGTTTTTTTTTTATTTTGTAGACGTATATTTTTGACAATTCTGCCTCCTTTTTTTTGAATCTACAATTAAACGATTGGAAAATATGGAACAAGTCAATCCCTCACATTTTATGTCGACGTATGGAAAAATGCTATAAAAGTAATTTTACTGTGCCCATGGTTTAGGTTGAAAGTTTTCCTCACAATTATGATGACAGCATCGCATTTATCTTGGAATATTTTCACATTGACCAAACTGTGTACCGTGCCTATCTGCACATCAAAAACAGGCCCCATTGGAATCAATGCCAGAAGTTCCCTTGCAAATGACTCCCAGATGGTTTCAACCAAAACAACTCCTTGCTCTCGTCTGAATTTATACAACACTGCTGCGACTTTGTGGACTACACAGTAGTTTGGCCACATGCTTGTTTAAATGTTTCTGCCTGAGAGTTAGCCCTTCTAGCAAAGCCATATTTCACTAAATGATGTTCTTTTATGCTCAATAGATTAATCAGCAACTTCTTGAGTTTCTCCATTAAATCTATTGGATGGAGCTCAGTCCGTTTCTATCAATGTTGCTTCTTGTTCATAGCATACCAGCATGTAGCATTTGCTAAAACAGTAGCGTAGTTTTGCATTTGTATTTCTGAATCAAGCTCTGGTTTATATTTGCTGCTGATGCAACTTTTTCCAACTTTCTCAAAAACTTATAATTGACTTTGCTGCACAAACTTTCTCAAGCTCATGTTTTATGCATCAGTGCTTGTCGCCTGTCTGCTTTTGTCATTGATACTGAGCGTGGCCTGCTGCGCTCTGCCCGGAATGGCAAGAGGGGTTGAGTTTCCCTCCAGCACATCCCCAGCCCATTACCCAGAGGGCTGTACAGCTCATTCCATGGCCTTAACAAGACCTTGGAGGGTTGTTGGTGGTTTGTGCATGGCTGGTAGATTGGAAGTTAAAAGTTACTTTCACCAAGTTACATTGAGAAGCTGACACAACAATTGTACAATGACTCTTTCAAGCAATGAGACATTTTTGGTCAGCAGATACTGATGGCACAGGCAGCAGCCAACTCTTTCTTTTTTCCATCTTTTATTATTATTTACACTACTCTTCATTTGAATGAGAGAAATATAAAAAGTAATCTATTACAAGGATTATCAATTTTATGTCTCTTACACTTAATATATATTTTTCACCTAAAATTAAATCAGCATAATAGAAACTAGATTTCATGAATCTCTGGGAATTTCAAGTTTTATTTATGTCAATCTACTGGATTGTCTCAGTAAAATATTTTATTTGACAAGTTAGCTAGTTATAGACCCAAGACATACATTGAGATGAACTTTCTGCCCTTTCAAAAAAATAAATGCAAAACACACCATTATGCCCTAAAATATGCATAAAGCAGACAAAAGGTTAAATCAAACTTCACTGAAAGTCAGTTTACACTATATATAGATATGTGCACCTATACAGGGTGGACACGAGTGTCCCAGGGATGGTAAAATTAGGCCATCATATTGAGTGCTGACATAAAAGCAGAGAGCAGAGCAGCACTGCAGGAATTTTGGAAATGACATGGCCTATATGTCATGAGGTCCAGCTGCTCCTGTCAGGTACAGGGAGATGGTGAGCAGCGGAAATGGAAGATGTGTAAATCAGGCCTTGCTTGTCACCAAATTCTGTTCAGGCACTTGAGAGAAGCTTGATGGGGAAATCAGACCATGCAGAAAGACTCATGGACTTTGCAGTGTTTCCTTTCTTAAGGGCGCAACAGAACATAAAACTCAGCATTTTGTACGTACAGTAGGTTTGATGTGCATAGTTTTTACTTTAGCAAGAAACAAAGAAACCTTATAGAAAGCACTAATTAAAATGCACAGGTTGAATATAAATTGGATTAGTCTTACCGTTAGTAAAGAGGGAACAGCATAAGCTTTGCAAGAATCATTTCAATATTAGTATGAACTTGATCGCATAAAGATCATAAAGATGGGGATCATTGGATTTTCTGCAGTGATCCCCATGTTCTAACTTTTCTTTTTTTCTGATCTAATTTAAACATGTAGAGAAGATCTTAAGCTTAAAGTATAGTCTGCGTGTCTTTCGTCAGGTGTGACAAGATTTTCTAAAGTCTGGGAAAAGCTTAGACAATTTGACCTGAATGTGTCTGAGACAGTTCATTTATCAACTCAACTCCAGAGCCAGAACTGTCACTCTGCTCTGCAGAGCAACAAAAAATAGCTACATTTTCCCATGTGAAGCCATTTTAAAGTTCAGTCTGAATCATCAAGATTATACTGATTGTAGCGTTATCAGCGTCTGCATACTTTTATAAAACAAAACAATGATGAACGCCACATGCCAGATTTGTCAAAACATGTTTAAGGCTGAAGGAGTTTCAGATGTTACACCTCTGGAAAGCACATTTGATGACAGTTAAAGATAATATCAAATATCGCTTAAATTTTTTTCTTGTTTTTTTTTTTTTTTTTTCTTGGCTTTCGCTACTCTTACAGAACGTAAAAGCATTTTTGGCCTGATGTGACCAGCCTTAAACTTACATTTATATGCAAAAGTAGAAGAGAATTAGAAGCAGAAGGGCAACAAGCTGTGTTGGAAACTTTAATTCATTTCTTCTTATAGCTCAGGTTGTCAGTCTCTAAGGTTAAAGTTTGGTTTCCAAATAAACTTGCTGTAATTTCCAGTTAAAGTTAATTGAATTTGGACTTATTTTGATTCTATATAGCTGCACATTTGGGTCTGTTTTAAAGTGCCTTGAAATTACATTTGTTGTATTTTGGCACTACATAAATAAACTGACACTACATTAATATCATATTATTATTTATTTTATTAGAAGCTCTTGAAGAATCTTAACCAAAGGACCTCCTTTCACATTCTTTCCAAATGAATCTGTCAACTTGCATTAGATGTTTTCACACAGCATTTCTTACAGTTCCTTGTATGACCTGCTGTTGTAGAATCACTGGAACATAAAAAGCCCACTTCATTATCAGTGTGCTCTAACTTTGAAGCTTCATGCTTATCATTAATGCTCTTGAATGTTCTCAGGAATGTATCTGGAGGATAAAGATAAAAGAAATCAGCCGACGGGGGGAGAAAGAGGTCCTCAAGTTGACATTATTCAGCCATGTGAGCGGGAGACTTTCAGATGCTTCAATGTTGACTGATAAAGGAGAACATCACAGCCCGATTTATCTTCATTCGCAGCAGACAGATTGCAGCAGTGAGTGTGTCTGGACAGGAAAGTCCAAAAGAAGGAGTAGATTGTTCAGCTGCAAATGAATCCAATGTCTTCTGTGTGCAGGATGGATGAGTGTGTGTTCCCTGTGTGTTAAAGCTTTCTATATGCCAGACTGCCAGGCTCCATGTATAGAGATAGATAGGCTCAGCAATGACCATCATTATGTCAAATGTCCCCTTTTGCTTCACTGTTCCTTGTGGTGATTGATCTAGTATTCAACTCAGAAGGGTGCCATGACCTCTGAGCTAACACATGCTGCATCTTTGGGGATTTTGGCTTTCTTCCATCAACCAAAAACATCCATTTTAGGTTAAGAAGAAACTTTTAGTTACATTTAAGTGTTAGTGTGTGCATGAATTTAATTTTTTTTTCTGTTTGTTCACGCTGGACTGGAGATCTATTTATACTTTGCCTCCTCTTTTATGAAAATGGAAATGGATATATGGAATGTAGAGTTTCATACAGTACGGCATTTTTCTTTAGATTTTGGTTTTCTTCCTCGTTACGCACTAAACATATACTGACCTTGTTAAATACTTACCCTGGCTGACATGAGGGGAGTTGGATCTATTTTCTAATTAATTCAGCTAATAATCAGAACATTAAACTTTCAACACAAGTTCATCAGGCAACAATTAAGTGTGGAAAATAATGCAGATATTCTAGGGGAGTAAAGGACTGAAATATCACATGTGCACCATTTCTTCAGGTTGGACCTACATCAAACATGTTTTCAGATGAGCAGAAATATTAAGAAAACCGTGGCAATAATTTCAGAAATACAATGAGAAACTCTAAGTAGCCTGGAAAAAAAAATGCAATGTAAATTCTCAAATGGAGATTTATCTATTTTTTGTTTCATTCTTCTGAATTTTCAGAGAGAGTGAGAGAATAAAATCACATAATAGGACAAAAAGAGTTACAGTTTTATACAGGGAAGGTGAATGTTCAACAGGCATCCAAAGGTCATAAAAGGCATTTGGAGCAAGCCAATGCACATCCACAATAACATTCCTACCAGCTGAAACAACGACCATGGGCTAATGGTGTGAGGTAACACAAAATGATGGAGCAGAAGGTCATAAACCTTTGGCTACTCACCAGGACACACCTGGCCTTTTAAATGTGTAGAGGCAGGAAAAGACTGTGGGTGCACACCTGGATGAGACATGCGAGTGTCTCATTTCAAGCCAAATGTTAAATTTAGCTGATAAACATTTACTTATGATACAAATTTTCACTGAAACCTGACGTTTCTTTTAAAGCCACACTTTCTCAATTATTTTTTTGTTTTTACCATCTAGTCTTTCAATGTCTCCAGTTTCTATAATTAAGTGGTAAGTTGTTTGTCAAGCACTGGTAGTTAATAATGAATGAAACTCTGCCAGCAATATTTTGAAAATCTGATATCACACAGGGAGTATATATTTAAGGACAAAGAATCAAATGTTGTACATGTTGGCTAAAGTGCATTCATCTCTGAAAAACTGAGGAAAATAGGTTGATCCGCACATTGTTTGGACAAACATACTTTGATCAGATACTTGATTTGAGCCGGTAAAAGAAAATGACCGCCTACTCAGCTAAAATAATGTCAAATGCTTTAAAAAGGAAGCCAAAAACTAAAAGACATAGAAGAAATTGGAGAACTAGTGTTCCAGTGGATTAAAGAATGGCTAAAATGACAAACATACCTGAGGACCAGCATCAGGAAATTTGCAGTTATCCTTAAGTACTAGATCAAGTAAGACATTTATGTAGTTCTATCTATTAATAAGGAACTCCTGGAAAGTCCAATTGTTGGGAAAATGCTGCTTGTTGAAGATGCTGCATTTTGTCAAAGAAAACAAATAAGACAAGCATTTGTCTTATTTGTCAAATAATTGACAATAATTAGTCAGTAATTTGTCCATTTTACTTAAATGAGCAAATAATTGAAAAGTAAAATGGTGCAACATTTTATTGACCGATGAGAGATTATTCTTTTTGTGTCACATCATATTCATTGGCAGCTTCGATGTATCAACACAAAGAGAAAAGTGGAGGTAATGTGGTAGCCATTTTTTAAAGACCACCTCTCAAACTGAGATGGCTGCAAACATGTTGTCCAACGTCACGATGTGTTAATGCACTGAATTTGAAAATGAACTTGACTTGAAGTCACGTTAGTAAGGTACACACACAAAGACTCACACTTCGGCTGGTTGGTTAGGGTAAAACATACAAAACAACACAAACAGCTTTACCTGCAATGATATGCGCAAGGTGCTTGTGAGAAGGAAGGTCAGGAAAACATCCAGTACTTGTGTAGAGCAAAGAAGCAAATGGGTGTTGATAAATGTTTTATAACATTCAAACTCATCCTCATTGTTTCACAAAGTAAAAGAGAGGCTAGGTTTCACTGACTGAGTAATGTTTGGATGATCTGTGACTGTGGTCTCAAGAAAAACTATAAAATAGCTGCACAATTCTCAGGAGACTGGGTGCGGTTGGGTAAAAGCAGACTCTTCCAAAATTTGCCTTTGTTAAAAACAATTGCTTGTTTTAGGCTCATTGCACATACTTGGAATGTATGTTACATCATGGGAATTGTCTTGCGCAGTATTCCCACCAAGCAGTAAACCAGCTTCTGACTGAGTGATGGCATTCCGTAGGAAAGGATTTAAAATAAATTTAAAAGGGTTAAGTCTTCCTGTGCCATTTCTGTAAATGACAGTTTTTTTTTTCCCCTTCAGAAACAGCTAAGTTGTTTTCTTCCATGTTGCCAATTTTCATAATTTCCTGTTAAACTAGATGGCCATGTTTGCCACAGATATTTAACACATGTACTCTGCAAATTTTACAGCAATGACATATCTTCTCTATGGTGCTCAGCCTCAACTGATAATTTTTCTGAACAGCGATTTATCAGATTACTCAAATCTATACAATATTATACTACTCTGAACAGAGATGTATTAAAACACAATTTGGGACTTGTGAATTTATTTTATTTGTTAAGACAATAAAAAAATGGAAACTATAATGTATGGTCTCGTCAAACCTGCCCTGAAAATTCAACACAGTTTGTCATTTGTGTAATCTCTACTCTGGAAACAAAACAAAACAAAAGATATTGGGTTACCTAAAAATGCTGCTAAGATCAAATTTCCTCTTGCTGTCAGTATAATAAGCCGCCTCCTCTCTTGAGCTGGATGTATTGTCACAACCCCTATTGTGTCACTTGTCTCTTTCCTGCTGCCACGAGGAACCCACAGCAAACACGCAGCTCAAGCTTGTCCTGGGCTCGTGTTTCTCCCAGCTCTGCCATGTTTGGAATCGCTCAGGGTGCTGAGTAAAGAAGCTGTTGACTGCTTTATGTTTATCAGTTGCTTCTGTGATTCAAGTCAAATGCAACATCATATAATGCAGTGATAGGCTAAGAGCTTTACCAAGCACAGAATAAATAGAAACCAAAAGAAAACAATGAAAAGCATCAAACGGCTCTTTGCTGGCTTGTATTTTTGTAAACTCCATTACAGGCTACATGCATTTACCTGCCAGCTCTAATTTCCATTCTGGACTTTGCTAAGGCCTTTTACTTTAGTGCACCACCAGAGTACTGGGCCACACGCTTACACAAAGCCATAAACTGTGTCAGTGGAGATGTAACCTCAGTCTGAACTAAGTGCAGGAAAGAAGCCTGATGGATTACCTGGAGCTGACCTGGGGTGTTGGTTGTGATGAATCTGTCCAAAGCCATCTGGGGCCCCACCAGAGTTATTGCTTGGCTGTTATCGGTCGAAAGCTGACACTGACAGGGTATGTTGTGACAAAACATCAGCACTGAGGTGTTTCTTGTTTAACATTAGGATTCCTACTCAGGAGGGAAAAAGTGAAATTTATGAGTAAGACTTCAATGTTCAGTAATAATCAATAGACACCAGGCTCATTATGATGAACTAATGTTGAATCCTCTATCACAGGTGTCTTCTTGCACAATAATTACTTTTAGCTAAGTTGATTATGACACACATTTTAGTGGATAAGATTAAACACTGCTTGCCAGGAACATTACATGTGTTGCAAAAAATTTTTCTAGAATTTTTAATAAAGTAGAGGAACATGTCAACTTCTGAACAGAAGAGAAAATGTATTCAGGCTTCTGGTTCAGCTAAGAATGGGACGTTTTTTGTTTCAACAACTAGAGTAACTCATAGCCCAGTGTGGTTTAACTATTGTGCTTTTTTTGGGAGTAACTGACAGATAAGCCTTCTGTCTGTAATTTGTGTTACCCCCTACACTATGCGGCCCCTTCGCAGGAAGCCATATCACCCATTCAAGAACTGAAACCGAATCAACGCTTTTCTTATTTTAGATTTCTTCCTTCCTCAGCTGTCTGCATCTGAGCTGCAACACTTAGTTCAATACACAGCCGATGATAAAGCTCCGTCATTTCAGACATATTGATAAATATACCCCAAAAATAGTAAAAATCAAGAAAGTAATCCAGAGTTTATAGACTATAATATAGAAGCTGCAGCAGTTGTCCATTTCTAGATGCAAAAAAGCAACCACAGATTGTGTACCGTTCAGACCTGGAGCAGAGCCACAATATTGCTAGAAAACTGCTCTACTACTGCAGCTGCAAATGTAAACGGGATCAAAATTAAAATTCTCCAAATGTACCACAAAACTAAAGTGCTTAAATTTGATGGAATGGCCCCTATTTGATCCTCAGCATATGCTCTCTAGACTGGTCACATCAGTGTTATCCCAATAATCCCCTTTTTGCAGTCAAGAGTTCACAGAGGATTGAGGTATCTCTGAGACATGTTTTTTATTTGGCCACTAGGCAGTCACGCTGCCTTATCAGCATTGCAGAACCAGCTGGGAATGTGCTCCTGCACAACTTCATTGGGTCGCCAGCAAAAAATGATAAGTGTATTCAGACTTTGAAAGATAATAGAGATCCATATGCTTCATATGTTTACCTTAATTCAGTTAAGAAACTTTTCGGTCATTCTCAAGCTCAAAGAGTATTTGTCTTTTATCCTTTCAATTTCCTTAGGCATAGGCCAGGAAAAGATTCTCATAGTTTCATGATCTTCAGGGAAAAAAACATAGTTTCACTGTATTTTCACAAAATTTTTAAACAAGAACAGATAACAATGTTTTTTTTTTTTTTTTTTTAACCAATAAAGCAACAATTAAAACAAAAAACATATAGCCTATTGTAGTTGTAAAAGTGATATGTGTAGAGGAAAGGTCATATTAATTTCAAACTGTTTTAAATCAGTTGACTGATTTAGTCTAGGTTTGACTCGTTTAATGCATTTTTCTTTTTTTATGGGACAGTGAATGAACCGTTACCAAAGATGAATGAAGTACATATAAACTTGAGTCAACATAGTTCTCGTTGTGTTTACAAATCCTTTCTCATCTAGTCTGTCACAATATCATACAATGACAACTACCTATACTGCTTACCACAAAATGATAGTATCTTAGACCAAATTTTTGTCCATGAGGCAAACACACAGATTGCCTTTAATTAGCTTGAAGTGGACTTAAAACTTGTCTTTCTGTTAAATCTTAGACTTTGACTTACGGTGCTGTAGGCTTAGACTACTAAAGGACATACTAGTCACTTTTCCTTAATTTACTCATTTGTCTTGCAAGTTTAAAAAATTGCATTCTGCACTTGTGGCCTTAACTTTATGTTCTTCATTTGTTTTCCCCTTCTTAGAAATTACACCTGGCCCAGCATTTTTGTTAACTGTAACACCCTCTTGGAAGGACTTCATACTTCTTTCTAGGGATTCCCTTGACCCTGCCTTCCTGTGTTTCAATCAGCCTAGCTAAAGGGCTATTAACTAGCTACATGTATTCTGTTTTTCGTCCCCTACATTTAGTAATTTAATGGGATCGACTCTCTACTGCCACTAGATGCTTGTTCAGTTTACTTGATGCAACCTGTAGCATCCTTGGTACTTCATCTGTGAGAGCATTGACTGCAGTAATAGTCTATCCAACAGGCTGAATATTTCATCAAAATCCAAAGAAGATAGGGAAAATGTTTTACTGGTGTTTCGTACTGATGTTGAGTTTTAATCATAAAGTGCGCTATGAAGCATTACATTACGTTATTCTCAAAGTCACATATTTTTAATGCAGCCTTAGTGCTCTTTGAATTTCACAGTAATCTTTCATGAATAATTGTTCATATGGTGGGAATCTGGTGCCAGTAGGATTGTGGTGAGTTCATTTCCTCCGTGTGCAGAATGGGAGGAGGAAGAGTTGGAAAGAGTGTGTGTTGAGGGAATGTATAGGGGGCAGTGGTCTTGCAGGAGTTAAGTATGACAAGCAATTAATCAGCCTGAGCTGCCTACCAGTATCACTTGACTGCAGAAAGCGGGAATAGAGGCCCGTCTGTGCTGAACAGCTGCAGAAGGAAATCGGCCCTTTGCTTTTCTCAGACATGTGCACTGAGAGCAGAGCGAGGCAAAATTAAGCAGTGAGAGTGAAAGGAGAGAGAGAGTAAGTGAGTGAGGCAACTTACAGATGGGTTGGAGGAGGGGAGGAGAAGAAGAGGAAGAGAGAAAAACATGAAGGTTTTAACAGCCTGCCCACATCTGTTTATTTAGAAAAGAAACCATTGTGTCATTCAGTTATTCTAACAGCCTACGCCAGGGCCAATGTTAGTCCCACAATGACGGCTATTTAAATACACAGTTTACACTCCTATGAAGTGGCCTCATAACTGCATTGGGCCTCAGGAACGTGCCAAATGGGGAACATACTATGGTTTCATATTCCATGCCTCACTTTTTGACATCTCTATAGTGGACTGCAGTGCCAGAAGGAGAAGGAGTGGGGAACTTTTTTTTGTTTTGTTTTTTTGCACTGGTATTGGGTCTGCGCTCTTAAATTCTTCTCCATCTGAAACTGCAGTGTACACAAGTCGATCCAAGACTGACTGCAGGAGATTTTTCTTTGATATCATGAGAAACTATGCATTGTCAGGCTCAATGCATAGACATGTGTTATGTGCTGTACATATATGCCACCTCGACATAAGTGCTACTCATGTTTCACACATCTCTAATAATTGCATTACAAAATGTCTTTCCATGTTATGCAGATGTTTTGTGTACACTTATAAAGATTTGGTTTCCTCCAGATAGAGGACATCAATCCAGTTCTAAAGTTCTTACAGTGACTCCCTGCAGCTCAGAGGATAGACTTTAAAATACTGTTAGTTTATAAATCACTGAATGGCTTAGCACCACAATACATTTAAGATCTGCTGTTATATCAACCTTCCAGAATCTCTAGGTCATCTGGTTTTGGTCTCCTCTGCAGAACCAGAACCAAACATGGAGAAGCAGCTTCTATGCACCACAAATCTGGAACATACATACAGAAAAAAAAACTTCAAAACTGCTGAAACACCTAATACCTTTAAATTGAGACTAAAAACCCACCTGGTTAGAGTTGCTTTTGAACCACAATAAATGAAACTTTGACAAACTTATTTGAAGTGAATCAATGATTTTGGTGATGGCCCTCATCAAAATGTAATGTTTGCTACTAGTTTTTTCAGTTGTTGACTGGTGTTCTGTTGACTATGGATTTTTGTGTTTTTATGATGTAAAGGACTTTGAAGTCCTTTGATGCTGAAATGTGCTATGCAGATAAACTTGATTGATTGATTATGGTTGTAGTGCATTTCCTTCAGTTTTTAGACATAACATCACTGATTTACTCAGTTGTGCGAAGTTTTGTAGAATGTTAAAAAGTGACTTTTTAACATTTTAAACTTTATTCCAAAGAACTTTTTGTTCATAAAGTCATTCCTCTACACAGTGGTGTGAACAAAGCGTTCGCGTCCTTGCTGATGTCCTTTTTTGTTTTGCACGTTTTTCATACAAAAATGCAGTTTTTAAATAAAAATGTTAATCGTTATGGGAGGAAAAAAAAACAAACCTACATGGTCCTGTGTGAAACATTAATTGCCTTCTTTGCTAAAACATAATGCAACTGTGGTTTATCACACCTGCTTTCCCTTTCTCTAGCCACACTGAGACCTGATTACTGCCAGACCTGTTTTTAATAAAGACATCTCTTAAATAGGACCTTCTTGACAATGTGAAGTACATCAAAAACTTGACATCATGCAAAGATCCAAAGAAATTCAGGAGCAAATGAGAAATAAAGAAATTGAGATCTATCAGTCTGGAAAGGGTTACAGAGTCAGAGACTACATGCACACTCATTATGAGGAAATGTTGCAAAGTCAACAACACAAAGTCTCAAGACTTTTTGATTTCATGGTTACCAAACGTTTATGTAGATAATTTTTTCCACATATTTTCTTTTACATCTTAAAAAGTACAATTTCTTCAAATTGAATTATAATAATATGAGTAGGTTTTGTGTGCAACATACTTTTGTCACATGTATCCATCATTCCTACAAGGCAGCTAAGCAGCAGGCAGGAAATTTTTAGCGTTTGTGGTTTTATACATTTGCTTTGTTGTTTCTTTACACTGTGACATTATTTTTTACTGCACTGTGTTTGGAAGATTAGGGTCATGTGTCTATGTTGGAGGTTAGGTCTTTTACTGGTAGGTCCATATGTGCTGGTGTTTGTCTGCAGTGATATGAAAGGCGTTTGAGCCTGTACAAACAGCCACGTATACAGGCTCTGAGCAGCATATGTTGCAACAGCTGCGAGTGTGATATGTTGTTTGTGGAGGCTGTGTGGAAACTAACCCAGGTCTTTTCGGGTGAATACTCTTAAGCATACTTCAGTGCAATTATGGAAGTAATGTAATGAATTAGCTTGAAGACTGAGCTCCACCTTCTTTAAGCCTTTTTCTTCAACCATCCATTTTGCACCTCCACACCAGGAGTTGAGACATCACAACAGTTTCTATGAGTAAGGGGAGGGCAAAGGGGCACAACACAAGCGGTTAAAACTGAAGGCTTTTCAAGGAGATACTTGGAAAGAAAGCTGTATGAAATTATTTTGCAAATGAACTCAGAAATGGAGGTATTCTTATGTTTACTGGCACTAAAACCACTGTAGTTTAAAGTGTTCTGATTTGCAGTATTAAATCTGTTATCATTGTGTGTTTTAGACAATAACAGTATATAATAGTTTATTTCTCTGCTAGGAAACATTTTGTCAAAACAAGAACAACAATTACAAGAATTCCAGTGTTGACACAATATTTTCAAGCACAATGAAAAAGGATGGGCGTGGCCAAGCTGTCTGTATACAATCATAATAAAAAAATTATTGAAAAAAATATGTATTTCAGTAATTCAGTTCACACTTTATATAGATACATTTTACACAAACTGGTATTTTAAAACTTTTATTTCTAATAATTCTGATGATTTTCTGCTTACAATTAAAAATATAACATTTAAGATCACAATATGACAGAATTTTGTTTTTTGATGTAGAAATGGGGAATTTAATAAAAAAAAGCATTATCTTGTGTAGAATAGGAAATTACTGGGTTTTATATTTTCCCTAAAACCATTTGCTAAATCTTCTGAGTGACTGGGCGTAATTTTCCTGAAGTGTTGATTAAAACATTGTTCCTACCATCTGTGTTTGGGACTGCCTTCGCCTGACTCAGACCTCCATTTATAGCTTTGACATGAGGTCAGTTTCTGAAGATTTCCATGTAGATTGGTGATGCTGGGAGAGAGAATACCGCTGGGATTTTAAAAAGTATTTTCACATCAAAATAAATATGCAATATTTATTTGTCAAGTTGAAAACCTAAACAAAATATACATATATATTTTAAGCAAACCATTTTATTTTAAAAATGTATTTTGGTAAATCCTGTCTGAATTACAGGCAGTGAACTGTGATAAGAAGGTCAGGTGGATCTTTGCCTGTTTGACATGATGGTTGACTCTAATCTCACTGATTAAAGGATCGCCCACCCCTATCCATAACACTTCATTTCACATTTTACCCTGTCTGGTGGAAGCAGGATCTACCTACTTCTTATAGTTTCAGGTAAAGCAGAACAGCTACTTTGAATTGAACCTTAACCAATATTAATTATGTTAATTTCCTCCAAAAAACTAAACTATAAGTATCTGGGTGTTAATTTTATGAAAAGAGAGTATGTGTTATTGATGTTCAAGTCTGCAGGAAAAATCTAAGCTCAGCTGTGTTCAACAAACAGTTCACGGCTTTTACAACTTACTACAGATGTTAAAAGTAGGCTGTGTATTTACAGATTTCTGCCATTTGCTGCCAAGTATTAAGGTTTTAATCACTTGTGCGTCACTCTGGAGTTCCAAACCGAACAAATCAAGACAAATCCCCGGGAAGAGGACAGATGAAATGGAAGCAAATTAATAGGGCAGACATCAGGAAGGAAATGAATTCTTAATCTTGTTTGGTTGTGTTCCAAATAACTTATCACTGGCCATTATCATGTGTCTGAAATCCCAGAGAGGAAGCAATTTGAATGGATAATTCCTGCCAACTCATTTCCTGTGTTCTGATATTTTCTTTTTCAGACAGAACAGTACGGGCTCATTTCAACTTCTCTGTTCTGCTGGGATTCGGCTTACTCAACAACTGAAAATATTTTCACATTTGAAGGATACAGAAAGTTATTGTCATTTTTAAAATAGCAGCATGAATAGATTTTTCTTCAAATACATAACAATGTGTCAAACTGTGTCTGCTATTTCTTTGTCTCTCTTCAAATTAAATTCATTTGATTTATATAGTTTCGATTTTATAGGCGTTTTGCTAAAAAAATAATAATTCAATAATCAAGTTCAGATTGGTTAAAGTTTTCTACTGAAGGAAATTCATCAGAGTGCATCAAGTCATCAATCTAAATCACTCCTCCTGGATAAGTTTGTAGCACCAGTGAACAATCTTTTGGATTGTGTTGTTGACTTTGCAACATTTCGTCATAATGAGTGTGCATGTAGCAAAAGCATGAAGAAATACTCCCCTTCAACAGGTAGAAACCTCCTGCAGAACCTGGCTAAGCATGAGCAACCATCTGCCATGAGTGACTGGGGGTTTGAAAAGACAGAGCATACAGACTAAAAAACTGAACCGGAATCACTGATTCATGAGTATTTCGTATGTTAAAGAAAAGTAAATGTTAACAGGTGAAGATAATGCAGTTTAATGCATTATCTTGGTAGTTTAAAATGGGTTTGATGGTTTGTTTTGCGTGAGAGATTACCCAGTATTGGACTGAAGCCGGAAACATTTTTGCTGAATTTTTTTTTTTTTTTTTTTACTCATCTACAATGGTATTTATTGTTCATTATATAAAACTGTCTGTTTTTAGCTGGTATATATTTTTCTTAATGTATAAACAGAATACATTTGTCTTAATGAATGAGGAGAAACACAATCTGAATATACTTAGTACATTTGCCAAGCAAAATCAGTATGTATACAGCTGATTCACAAATAAGTCTCTATTATTTCTGTCATCATTCATTTTACTTAATTAGCACTGGCAGCTGAGCTACATTTTACGTGTTAATTAGACGTAGTCAATCTAATTTGAATGTTTTGAGAATCAGCAAAGCTTGTTTTTAATTTTATTTTGTTTATCGCTTAATTGGACTGTTGCGGGACGAATTCTGGTTTAATTGATCCCTCAGTGTAAAAGCATTCAGCTTTCTGTGCAACACATCTGGTTTGCACACACAGCTGCTCAGACGAAAGAGTTGGATGATTTAATCTCGCTCTTGTTTCCCTCATGAAAGGCCGCAGGATGAAAAACTTTTCTTTTCTTACAGCTGAAGCAAGATTAGTTTGTTCTTTTTTTGTTTAAAATTTGTAAAACCATTAATTATATGTTTTACCATAAACTTATAGTAAAACCATTAGAAAAAAAGACGAGGGTGATTGCAAGTCCTTTGTCAACACTCAAAGTGCTGCAGGGAAAAGTGAGGATGAACTCCCGAGGTATTGAGTTTCCTGTATCCATCATTTTGGACGAGTTGGAAGCTTGGAATAGCTCCAGCAGCGTCTGTGTTAGCCAGCCGTAACTGACATTGAGTGCATTGTTTGCAGTGGGAAGCTCACGGCTGTGGCCTAAAGGTACATTCCTGAGATCAGAATTCTGTTTGAAATACAAACAGCCTTTGTGCCCCTGTTGCTCTCATCCCTTGACTCCCCCATCCACATCAAGCCTCGAAAGCTGAGCGGTCTCCTCTCGCTCATGTGTCAACATGTGGGCTATCATTTTACTCACACCCACATATGAGCGCGCATGCATACACACACACACACACACACACCCTTGTGTCATTTTGATGAGGAGGTCCAAGTAGACATCTGAGTTCTTGGGGAAGAAAAGCTGCAAAGCCCTAATTTTTAAACACAAATACTATCTCCTCTTTAACTGACCCTTTGTGATGCCCAGAGAAAACATACAAGGAAAAGTACAGAACTGATCTAAAGTCACTTCTGTACAAAGCCAGGCATACATGTTCAAGCCTGGAAAAGAAGTTTTTTGTTGGCATTTAAAATTTAGCTGCATGAGTTTAGGTTTCTGTCCATGTTGCTGACCTTTGCTCAGAGTTAGCTAATATTTGAAAAGTTCAAACACAATTTATTATTCAGCAGACATACTTGGTAACTTGAATACAAATTGATAGATTGCATAATAATTTGGAATAGTTCAAATAACTATAATTTTTTTTGCTATCTCTTTACTTAAGGATCATTGGTCAAACAGAGTGAAATACTTGATTAGAGGATTTGTGGAAGTCTATCAATTTGTATACGTAAGAGAAAACAATAGCTCAATAATGAACACACTTATCAGAACATTGTAATAAGTGTTTTATTTGGTACTGTGTTTAAGAATGAGAAAACCAAGTGAAAGAATGTTTGATGGTTTTATTATTAGTTAGTTTTATTCTTGGGTTTTATTTGATCTCATATGTATGGTTTTCTAACAAAAGTAAACAAAAAAATATTGGAAAGCCAGGCATCCTCACCACAGTGAAATTTTCTTTTTACTCTGTTACATGACATCACTGTAATTAAATTGTAAAAGCCAAAGAAAAAAAAAAAATGATTCTTGTTTTTCTAAATATATTGCAAAAATCTTATCTTGTCACTTATCTGGAGAACCAAAGAGGAAGTATATGTCTTCTTGTGAATTATCTGTAGGATTACATCCTCTGTTATAACAGATGTGTTTTTTTAACCAGATGTGGTTAGAGCACTTTTAAATTTCTTTTCCAGTCAGACGTGAACTGATTGTGTGCGTCAAGACTTTCATCTCTCTATGTGCAAAGTTTACATCTATTTTACATGTAAATGACATTAAACCAAGTAAGCTTTTGGAATCAATGAGTTCAAATAACTCTGAATGACAAAAAAAGGTTTAATGCTGTTACCAGTATCAATGAGCTGTTGTGTTGTGGCACCTCGACTATGATTAAGATGAGGGAAATTTATTATAAAGATAAAAAGTCCAATATTTCTTCTGGCAATGCAAATGAAAAATGATGCAGTAATCTAAAGATATAAACAAGGGATGACTTCTGCATCGAGAAATTTCAGCTGAAACAATCATTTCTGAATCAGCTTGCAGCTTAACATCTGACAGCCAATTCTCTTGTGCAATAACTAGCATAACGTAAATTGTAATGACAGATTATGCGGGATGATGTTTGGTGACTGCCCCATTATATCTCAATTAATTTTCCCTCAACTGCTCAACTGAGGAGGAGTTAATAGGATTTTGATGATTAAATTAGTGAGAATGCTGCACAGTGCAACTGTGAAATTCTGAGGTTCAATCTAATATTCTATAGCGTGTCATCTGAGCGATTATCTGTGATCTTTAGGGGATATTATAGTGTGAAAATGTTTTCTCAAATTTTATGTAGAACTTTACTAAAAAGAAAAGATAATCCATAACTGGATTCCTCCTAACCTATACTCTTTTTTTTTTTAAAGTTTTTTTCAAAATGAAATGCTCATTCCCATTTATTGGCTATTTTAAATCTCACCAACGTGAAGACATGTAACAAATCTTAACATAAACAAGCATTTTAATGCAAAATCTGAAAAAACAGTGATAAATTGACTAAATCATCCACAGTTTTAGGGTTTCAGATAACCCTACAGGTTTGCTAAAACATGTAGACAACAATCATGGAAAAACATTTTTTTTTTTTTTTTACAATGGCAATTTACTAAAAGAATTCAGTAATGAGAAATTTTGAATTTACTGTTAGAGTTCACCAGATTTTTCCCTAAAGTTCATTGGATGCCATTAATTCTAGATGATTTAGAACAGAAACAGACCCACAGCATTACATGTCATCCACCATTAACACAAATTCACTCTTTATTATATCCCTTGATTATGGGATAGCATGATTATCTCTTGCTACAAAAGCAAGAGATTATTAGAGTTTTAGTTGTTGAGCAAATGCCACATTTGTGTTGGTAAGATAGATAATGATTTAGCCTTGAGGTCCTATGTCACATCGTATTTGTCTTAGAAAACCCAAAAATTATGCATCATTTATCAAAACTTCAAGAAATTTTTAACAGAAATCACAAATTTAAAAATTAATATTCTATTTCTTTTAAAGGTTATGGGTAAATCCTACTGAGGATTTATTTAAATGTATAAAATCAATCATTCAAGTGAACAAATGCTCATTTCTTGATTAAATATAATCTTTGAGTCCTGAAGTGATGGTAACTCTGGAGAAGTAGCAGAGATCTTTACCTCAACAGAGACTCTTTTTACGCCG
The DNA here is from genome assembly GCA_903067095.1 of Girardinus metallicus. Classification (NCBI taxonomy): domain Eukaryota; kingdom Metazoa; phylum Chordata; class Actinopteri; order Cyprinodontiformes; family Poeciliidae; genus Girardinus; species Girardinus metallicus. Next base: position 22,182 of record CAEGAE010072870.1, read on the forward strand.
GACAACCATTTGACTAAATACGGACAATATGTCAGAGTTATGTTCACTCTGAAATTATTTAGATCAAGTAAAATCCATGTTTCATAATAACATAAACAAACCTAAATTCAGCTGAAAAACTGTCATGACCTGGAGTTGCTAGGCACAGATGATTTCTGTCTAATCTGACTTTGCTTGAGCTACTTTGCAAAGAAGAATGGACAAATATTTTTGTTTCCTGAAAGTGCAAAGCAGGTAGAGATGCTGCATCTGTATTAGTCAAATATGCTGAAATCATGCAACAATGACCTTCCACTTAAAAACTACAAACTAAACTGAGTTGATCTATAACATAAAATCCAAATGAAAATTTACTGAAATGGAGTTGAAACATAACAAAATGTGAAGAGTTCAACTGAGTAATTTTTCACAGTATAATCAAGAAGGTATTCTTACATTTATAATTACATTTATTATTGTTTCATGTAATAAAATATTTAGATGATTGTTGTTTTTCTGATATAAAAAAGGTAACTGCTGCTTGTTATACCCACTGATCGCCAAAGTGCAAATAAAACTGAAAGACTTTTGAGTATTACGGGAAAACTGGGATAATAAAGTAGATAATAACTTAAAAAAATAAGCCTACGTTCTATTCCAACTAATCTCATCTTATTATGACTTCAGGGTTCTCAGTTTTATTACAGTTAGTCCAGCGAGCACATAAAAGCTTTCGCAATAATGTCTCCACATAATTAGGAGCAATGTTCCCACCACTCAATCTACACTCAGGCGCATTCGTCCTCTCTTCATGGAGTGTTTTCTCAAGGCTCGACCTCCTCCCACCATAAACTCCCGCCCATTATTACGTACAAACCCTCAACAAGTTGCCAACCAATGAGGCGCACTTCACAAATGCATGGCGAGGGGGGCTGAGAAAGCCAAAGACAAATGCTCAAAGGGGTAGGGAGTGTAGACCACTTTCAGACCCACAAGAGTTGTTGTTTCCCCCCCTCGTACTGCTTGCTTCGAGTCCCTCTAACAAGTAGCGCTTAGTGATCCAGCGCACTCGGGGTTTGTCCGGCTTCTCTCCCCGGTTTCTTGAGATCCGCACAACGGAGACCCGCCGCAGTGGAGGCAGTTGTTCCTCTTCGATGTAATGAGAACTCTCCCACTTTTTTGGGGGAACTTTTTCTCTCTCTCTCTCTCTCTCTCGGTGCGTCTGAGCTTCTGATTAAGTTTTTCATTTGTTAAATTTTTCACGCCCAATCATGTACGGATAACGGATGGTTCGCGCAGGAATCCGGCTCAAGTGGATCAGCGCTGACGGGTTTCTGGAGTCGGGATTACACTGCACCGTGGCAACCCGCTGAACGCCCACACACGGGCCCGATAACGCACCATCTGGCCCGGAGTAAATAACACTTCTCCAGATTGGACACTATCAATGGATGGACTTATGACACTGCTTTGAGTCTGGCCGAGTCAAGCAGCCATAATAATGGCAAAGTCCAATCTTTCAATGCATGGTCTCTGCAGAGCTGTTTGGCCTCTTGGCTGCGTGCTTCTGATGTTTGGCTACTTCTCTGTGGCTTCCCCGCACCGCGGTCGGCAGCTGATCTGCTGGCAAGCCATCCTAAATTGTAAAAACGAGCCCGGTTGCAACTACGCCTATGACCACTACGTCCAGGCCTGCGAGCCCGTGCTGAGCGGGGCTAAGAAGAGGTGTCCCAGCCACTGCATCTCCTCGTTAGTGCAGCTCAACTTGACCAAAAGCGGCCCGGCTCTGGAGGACTGCAGCTGCGGCGAAGACTTGAGATGCGCACGCACCAAGCGGGCCATCGAGCCGTGCCTGCCGAGGACTACCAGCACGGGCTGTACAGAAGCCCGGCTGCAGTGCGGGAGGGACGCGCAGTGCAGCTCCGCCATGCAGGACTACTTGCACCACTGCGGGAAACTTTTTAACGGCGCGATCTGCACGAACGCCTGCCGGAACGTGATCGCGAACATGCGTAAAATCCCCAAGGGTCAGAAGCTGGAGACGTGCATGTGCGACGGGTCGGAAAGGACCATCTGTGAGTTCGTTAAGAGCAGCATGAAGATGCTGTGCTTCGACAATCCAGACCCAGACAGGGAATACGGCAGCGGACGATGGTTCGACGAGGAGGACGATGATGACAACCCGGACGGTACAGTGGAACCGTGGAGCAGAGCCTCACTCCCGGCTGCGGGCCGCTGGGGTCTGACCCTGCTGGCTTCTATTTTGGGTCTGTCCCCCCTCCTTTAATATAAGGGGTTTCTATTGTTGCGATAAAAATGCAATCAAAACTTTTGTCAGGCATTGACCCGCTATAGTAAAAGCCTGACAAACTGAACAGAGTTTTCTTCGTCATCATCACGGGATAATCCTCTGCAAAAAAGGATCAGAAAGATCTGACACCACTGCAGATGCTTTGCTTATGAGATAAGCTAAACAGGATTGCCTACTTTTTCCGGTCACAGACTCAGATTGTCATCCTGTTTTAATCAGCTGTGCACTGCCAATCTTTTTCCTTAGCTGTAAAGTATGAACTATTTTTTGTATATGACAAGGCAGTTGCCATTTGGCACCACTGATACCTGATTTACAAATATTTAATGTAACTTGTAAATAAGATCAGGAGTAAAAGTGTAACAGTAATTTATTACATGCCTCCAAATAGCCAGCATGTGTATAAAGACTGAAAATTTTAGCTTTAAAGGGAATTTATTTTGACTGAAAATGGTGTAAATGCTCTGTAAATACGTGTATAGCTAATATAGATTTTCTTTGCTATTTGTTCAGAAAATCCTCTATGGTTTAGGCTATGAGATGATTTATGTAAAGTCTAGATTAAAAGCAAATGTCTAAATCCACTGTATTATTGCCTTAATGATATCCTTTTCCCTGAAGGCATAAAGGAAACTTGAAGATAAAATTTGTGACTGTGAGTTGTTTGTCTATTTGTGCCACATTGCTTCATTTGACAGTGCTAAACTACATGATTCATGAAGTCTTGTAAAGTTTTGACTCGGTCGTAGATATTTATAAATTGGATGCAATAAACAAACAAACAAAAAAATCTAATTAGCTTTAATAAGCAAGACTGAACATTTTGGATAGGGTGTATTGCAAGCACTTAAAAGTTTTTTTTTGTTTTTAATGTGCACTTCTGATCACTCTACGTTGCATTAGCAACCATTTTTATGCCTACTGAATGACAGTAATGTAAATCGGTGTGGAATGTTTTTATTTTGCTCATAAACTTTACATGATGGCTAAAGATAAAAGAAAAGGTCACTTTTTGTCAGTAATTATGGCTTTTATTGAAAGCTGTAGTATTGCTCAGCTAATATGCTCTATTTTAATCAAATAAAATACAATAATTTGACAAAAGTAATGAAAAGCTTTGTCAGAGATCCTTGTGTTGTTTCTTAACATTTTTAAAGACTTTTCACCTTTTTTAAAATGTTGCTGACATTATCCCCAACCCTTGTTTCTGTAACTACAGTGGTACACACTCGTTTAAGTTTCCCCCTGCTGACTGATAGCCTAATGACCTGCAATGTCTTGATTTAGCTGCCTTTTGTCAAAAACAACTGTCATCATAAATCAGCAAATCCCCCTCTACAGCCACCAACCACTCAGCTCTTCACTGAAAGTCAATCACAGCTAAAAACTTTGCCTCTATTTCCTTTACTTACACAAATCTCTGCAAATAATTATCTTTCACTGGGGAATTTATGTAGCATTTGAATTCATTTGATTTCTGAATATTTGCAAATAAATAAGTAACAGGAGATAAACGGAGGATGTTGCAGAATCATCTCTTTTGGTCAGTACTTTACATCCATGATGTGCTGCAAAATGTTTTATTAGCGCTGGGGATAAGGGCCCTCCAGCTGAATGGATGGAGGAGAAGTCGAGTGGCATCTTTGTCATGGAAATGTTAAGCACATAATAGTTGGGTAGCACAATGGGGAGGCACTTCATTCTTTCAGGCCGGCTTGACACCTCTGGAGAGCCGAGCAGTGGGGAAGCATGTGGGAACGATCTGCTCGGGCCCTCGCTGGAAGAAAAGAAGTGGGGAAAAATGTGTGACAGGCTTGGGGAGGGAGCATTTTCCTACCTGTGTTTCCTCAATGTGATTCGCAACTCCAAAAACTAGAAATATCCAGCAACTTTGTTCTAAAAAATAATAGAACTTTTTTCGTTTTTCTACATAGTTTTGTTTTCTAAATGGATTGCAAGCTACTAAAACTCCATGCCCGTTTTGTTGTTGACTGCAAATGCAGCGAATTCTAAATGAAATACCTTGTCAGTTTCCTGCAGTGTCGGTAATGCGATCCACCGTGCCTGAAGCTTTACAGGGAGGAGAATAGCTCTGCAGCCCAGCTTGTCCTCCCCTCCTCCCCTTTTCTTCCCCCTCCTTGTCTTTCTTTTTGCTTTCGCATTTGTTCAGGCAGTTTCAGCACTTAGGAAAGGCACAGCGTGTGTTGATTAGGCTGCAATAATGCACAATGTGTGAATAGAAGAATGAAGTGCCAAAAATCTCACAAAACTTGCTTGCTTGTCCTAAAATTGAATTGGTGTAAATTCTGGGTTGCAGTTTGAATTCTGGGTTGCAGTTTGTCTCCTAGTTTTGGGCTCTCACAAAAAAAAAAAAAAAAACAGCATTTGAAGTTTAAAAATCAAGAATGAACTTTAAACACTGTAAATGGCAACCTGGCCTTTCTTCCTCCTCGAGCGCAGAGGGGATTGAATATGGCGTGTGTGCTCGCGTGTGTGTATATGTGTGGTGGTTTTGGGTTCGATTTACAAACTGTGGCTGTTTGTGTTCCAGCTCTTTGAGCGTGTGTAAGGTATCTTTGCCATCAACTGTGCTTCACTGAGCTCAGTTCACTTCCAAGCTCTGTCTCCTTGGCCTCCCGAACAAAACGGCCCACACTTCACCCCATGCAGATCACTTCACCCCTTCACCCCGAGCTTATCACAGCACAATGTTTACAAAGGTGCTGTGCTCCGAACCCACCGGGAATGCTTCAGATCTGCCATCCTTCCTAAGCAGATCAGAAGATCTGTATTTATTTTTTCTGCCTTTCTAAGCAAATAACCACTTATCGCTTCTTTTCTGATTGAGTAATGTAACATAACACATTCAATTAAGTTTCTATATCTCTCTATGCCATTACTTTAGGTATTAGATAATGTAACATATTATTTAAAAAAAAGTCAACTACATGCCTTCCACTTTGATCATATGTATAAAACCCAGACTTATCTGCTGGATTTCAGATTGAAAGGCCTCACTCATAACTCCACCGCTTTAAAGTCTGGTGGTGCCCTGTTGTACACCATGCTTAGCGTTGGACTTGGTGATGTATGTGAAGATGGTTGTTCTTGCAGTAAACTGAAGACTGCATAGAGTTTGGCGTTCTGTAGCTAGTGAATCTGTAGAGTGTTGGTGACCTCTGTTTACTATGCACCTCAGCTGACCTGGCTTTCATTTTGCATATTGTAAAGCCATGACGGGACATCCTATCACGGTGCCACGCTGGAATTCACAAACCAAATGAGTTTCTTAAAGTGTTGCTGCAAACTAAACAGATCTCTGGATACAATATCAGCAGAATTAGCAATGACCCTACAGTGTGGGGTTGTGGACATGGAATATAAGTTAATTTCTTATCTTCCGTACTGTGAACTTTAATGCTAATGTATGCTGACGATATTTCTCACAGGCGTTTGTTTTGGCCTTGTGCAGCAGAAAGTGATGGAGAAGTGGCTGGACAGTTGAAATGGCCGAGATGTAGGAGGAGGCACTGAGATGGAAAGTTCCCTGAAAGGATTTGGAATTAATCCCCCTTAAGTTACCACAGGGTACTCCATGGAATGGGCTCCGCCACGACTACTCTCTGTGCCCCTGCTGTAACGTGTTGATGTTCATATTCAGATTAAAAGTCAGTCTTCTGCTATTATCAGTTTTTTTTTTCTCTATAGTTTCAATTTTGTTTTGTTATGAAGTATATAACACCACCAAATCACCAAATCATGCTTTTTTTTCACAGACTGGCTCTAGTAGTGTTCGCTAATTATTTAATACCGAAGACACCAGAGCCAATACAAAACAAAAATGATTGATTTTGGATCTTTTTCCTTAGCTCCGCTTGCCTACATCAGGGTGTCTTTTAAGAAACCCTTGCTGTTTCTCTCCCTACTATTTCAGCTGCCACTTTGATTCCATCATGCAAGACCTCTGTTGAGTTCACAACCCTTTGAAATGAGAAAAAGGGCCTGTAATCCAGTTACTCAAGCTACAGCACAACTCCTCAGGTCCTGAGAGAAAACCTTCAGCACTAATCGCCTGTCACGAACAGAAAGCTCTGCTACCTGACTGTTTGTGGCAGCCATTTGATATACTCACTGTTTTAAATGTTGCTGCTGAGTGTCTGCACAAAGTGCTGCATATTGGTTCTGCAACTCTTGTAGGACTGGATAAAAATCAAAAAGACAATGTAAAAAAAAAAAAAAAAGTATAGGAAGCTAAATGAAGAAAAGAACATTTCTATGTTGCTGAGAGAATTTAAGTTATATTTTTTTATGAATTTTTATTTGTTTAACATCATTATCAATTAAAAAAAATAACCATTGAAGTCAATTTGATAAGAAAAGATTTTTGTTGCTGGTGCACAGATTTACCTGGACTTTTTGTCTAGAAGGAAACAAACCCAAATCTAAAACCATGAAGCATCTTGGGGTTTGGACATTTCTCAGAAATGCAGAAGCAACATCTGTATGCCAGCTTCTCTGATCTAATTTGATGAGTAAAATATCATCAAATGTTGATGGACTTTAAATGTTGAAACATTTGAATTAAGAACATTTGTTTGTGCTTTCTTTTTTTAAAAAAATAATTCACATTACGTGGAAGAAATGTAACCAGAAGGAATAACAAAAAATGCCCAATATGCTGTTTAAAATTTTGCCTTTAACAAACCATTTTGTAAGCAGTATCTTAAAAGATGAAATGAAATAATGAACAAATATCTGTTTTGAAAATGACCAAAATTAAGTATTTGCAGCCTATCTGTGAAGAAATGCCTCCCTTTTGCTTCATGCATTGACTACTATAGTCTCACTGAGCATTATATTGAATCTGACATACATGTAACATAGTATTTTAATTTCTTTCTGACAAATGTTTTGAGACACTGTACAACTTTACTATAGTGAAATGAAACCTGCACCTGGTAACACTGCTAATGTCATTTTTGTTTTTCCCTTCCTGGAGCCCTGGTTTAGATTGTTAAAGATCTAGCTGCACATCAGAGGTGGGAGTGACAGTAACACACCGCACACATTTTCTCTCCATAATAATTCATCTCACATTTAACTATCTCTTGCTAAAGTAGATAAGCAAACTAAGCTGAACATAGAGTTTCCTATTTTGTTGCCAATTTTGTACCAAGCTATTAAAAATGCTTAAAGAATTTGGTCAGGGATAGAAAAAAATACAAATATTAAACATATAGTGTGTATGTTTCAAGGTTAAAGTGACATGAAACTTAGACACACGGTTTCCTGTCTTGCAATGTATCTTGGGATGTTAAAGAATGCATTATGTGGGTCAGAACGTGAGGAGAAGAAATGCATTTTGTGGAACATCAAGTTCCTACATGTTTCTGAAGAATGTGTATCACTTTTGATGTTCTACTGTTTTCAATGTTTGGTATAGTATAGTATGCTATGTTATGTCACTAGTATAGTGAGTGCTTGTTGCACACACTATTTTACATTTATAGCTTTATTTTAATTTTCGATTTTTATTAATGCATGTGGAAATTTACCTTGTTTCCAAAAAGTGCTGTTTCCAAATCATAAATATTTATTAAGGGAAATAACGATCTAACCAAACAGGTTAAGGGTTGTACCAACCTTGGTGTAACAAATGCCATCAGGCAGTTACAATGATTGGCTTTCATGAGCCTTTTAACATTTGTTCCATTATTCTTGGCAGAATAATGTTTAGCAAACTTAATGTAGCTGTGTTGGAGTGCTTTATCCTTTTTTGAACCATTCATATGTGCCACGCAGTACCAAAGTACACTTAAACCCAAGGTCACAAACTGATGTCCGAGCATTGTTGTTTATCATTCAGAGCAAATTGTGTAGATTCTAGAGCCACACCAAAGCCCCAGACAGTCACACCACACCATGTTTTCTCTTGGTATATCTTGTCTTGGGGATTGCTGTTTGGGAGATCTTGGCAAGGCCTGTTGTGTTTAGCCTCATGCCTGGCAAAGACTCTTTCTTATCATTGATTTATGACCAATGATCCTAACTGAGGCAAGTGAAGGCTGCAGTGATATCATTATCAGTTCTGAATTATTTAGTGACATCTTGAATGATTTGTTAATTTTGGTCACTCTTGATATTACATTGGTAGAACAACCCTGATCGGACAGGTTCACCACTAAACCATGTTTTCTCCGTTGGCTCTAATTGTAGTTCACTGGAATGAAACTTTCCAGATTGAATTTATTTCTCATGTTGTCTTTAACCTAATGAATTTAGGAATGGTGCATTGGTCTTTAAGATCTTGTAGTCTACTTCATGTTGTTATATAGGATCTTTTTAAGAAGTTTCTTGATTTTATAAATCCAGCAGTGATCAGTTTGGGCCTGGCCAGTAAAATACAGGCAAAAAAGTGTTTGATAAAACTTAACTCATTATTTAATAATATGGGCAGGAACTTTTTTTTAACATAGAGGCCACTGTGTTCTTTGTTCTTGACAGCTTAAACCCCTTTACATATCTAAAATAATAATAGCAAAACATTTTTTTTTTATTCAGTGATGTTTTTTTCTGATATTAAAGCAGTTTGATGTTAAGCAAACACAAGAAATATGCAAGAGGGCAAATACTTTCACAGTCTGTAAACTGGTAATGCTGGTGAATATTCAGATCTTGCTCTTCAAACAGTAGTTCAAGCATTAAACAGTCTTCTTGAAAGTACATTTCTGACATCTTAAGAGGATCGGAAAGTCTTGACTTTTTGAAGTAAATTACAAAAGGGGCCAAAGTCAACGTGTGGGATATAAAATGCATTCTGTTTGCGTTTAGCTTTAGTGGCTCTTGCATCTCCTTCAGCTTGTAACAGGCTTTGGGTCCGGCTGCCTTGCAGGCTTTTGTAGGGGGAGGTCCTCAGCATGTTCACACATCGCTGGAAGAGCTGGAGTGTTTGTCTTTCACTGTGACCACAACACAAACAACTTCCTCCACAAATAAACAAAACATGAGGCAGGGGCCGCAAGTGCAGCAGGATGCTGTCCAAGAAGCACAGAGACAAAAAGTTCGGGCCGCCCTCTGATTTAAAAGCGGGGCTTTTTTTATATATGTAGACTTGATGTGTATGCACATGCACTGATTTGCAACAGGAAGTGTGTTTCTTTGTGGAGGAATGCAGGTTGGTTTCATACCAAGATAACTAATCAGAATATTTCTCCCATGACTATCCACACCTCTGAAGGCCTTTTCTATATATGTGCACCTTTGTGGGGGCCTCAACTATTTAAGGAAGAGGAGTATACAGGCAAAGGGAAGGGGGTGATGGGCAGAGAAAACACAAAACTTGCTGACACGGGGCATAACTTAATTTCCACGGTAGGGGGACAGCTGTGCAGAGTAATCTGCCATGGCAGCCCATTCAAACTTCAATGGTTCACTTGACCCACCAAGGAAAACTCAAACTGCATCCAGCCCCCTCCGTTGAGGAGGCGGTGACCGGGCCACCATTTATAGAATTGTCTTAAAGAAACATACCCATCTCTCTTGTAATTGATAACACTGCCCTCCTCACAAACACACCCACACACTCTTTCGGCCAAGTCAGTGGGATTCTTAGCTAACTGGACATCTCAACAGGCCACATGAATTTTTAAGGAGCTCACGTTCTAGTCTTTCGGAAAAATGAATCTTAATTTCCACAAAAATATGATGTGAAGCAACAAACTGCACTTACAAATATGCAGTAATGTTTGGATTACGGTAAGTATATATGGAAATACAAGTAGTGTACCAAAAAAAAAAAAATACTTTGGAAAATATCAATGAAGACTGTCTTGTTTGCATCAATCTTAGCTTTAATGGGAAAGCTTGAAAGTACATTTCTGTACTTCTGTACTTTTCACTCTACAACCTAAATTAACAATTAACTCCTAATTATTTTTGTGCTAGCATTAAAATGAAAGCAACACTAATTATTTAAACGAAAAAAAAGTTCTCTCACTGAAAATGAATAATGAGGCCAAAGCATGGGAATTGTGAGGAGTTAATAGTTTAGCTGTGGAAGTCAATAGGGGCTGGGGGTCTCACTCCATTAAACTGACCCCCAGGGCCACGTATTCATCCCTCACGCATTCATTTCCTCCTTTATGTTCTCTTCTCCTTTCAGCAGAGAGCAGGCAGTAGTAGAGCTTCACACAGACCTGCCCTGGTACAGGCCGTAGGTCATAAATATGTTGGTTAGCTCAAGATGCTTTGTTAACCTGAGTACAAACAGAAGCCCTAAAAGTTAACAGAAGAGCCAGGGTCATAACACTGGTTATGATCCTGGCTCATAACCAGTGTTATAACCAGTGTTACTCTCTCAACGTACTCTCTCGACGTACGTTGATAGAGTACATCTCTCAACGTACTGTTATTTTAAGTCTTTATTTAAGGGTTCATAATCCTTTTTAGGATTTGGTCACCTTTCAATGATGCTGCCACTAACATATGCCATCTTGGAGATGTTGTGTTCAGGATGTTGTCCAATGTTAGTTTTCCTTCACATTTTGCTTGTGGGTCACAAAGATCAGGTTGGCTCTCATTCAACGAGAGCATCTTCTGGTAACTCCTCCAGAGTTACATGAACCTCTTGGCTGCTTCTCTGATTATTGCTCCCTTTACCCAACCTATTAGCTTAGGGGGATAGTTTTAGACTTGGTAGGTTTTAAAAACAGATTGAGCATTGCTTTAAACTTTTCCACAACTTTCACTCTATTTTTTGATCTTCATAATGTTATTTGCTCATAAATGTTCTGTAAGGCCATTTTTACACCTATAGTTTGTTTACTTTGGTCTGAATCAGCTTAATTTGTGTACTTCTCACACAGGGTCTAAGGTATGTACATCAAATGTAAATACAAGAAGCAGATTTTGAGCTAGTAAACATGGAGAAATTAGTCACATCATTAGTTTATTTCTTTGTACTATTTCATGCAAAATTATGAAAAGTATTCTGAATAACTTTGAGAAGATATCTTTAAAGTTTTATGAAAAACATGCACTGCCATTGTTTATCAGTTTGTTTACTATATCTAGAGTTTATTTTTGCACCATTCCTGAGAGCACATCGTGTCAGTACGGTTGTTTTATTGTACGCTCTAGTGTAGTTGCAGTATTCACATCTTCACAAATGAACTGCTCTAAGGGGGGAGCTGTTTAGTTTTTTTTTTTTAAACTAAACACCTTTAAGGGTATCAATTTATAATTATATTAAGAATAAAATAAATAATTTACTTATTAGGTGACTTCTGAAAACAATTGGGCACACTGGATTTTTTTAACAGCACTGGTAAATTGACATTAAATATATATGTATGCCACACTTTTCAGAATTTTTTTTTATAAACTTTGAAAACCAGGTTTTCAAGTTGCTACTTAGTATCTATGTTTAAGGGGCAAATATGCTTTTGCAAGGCACTGCAAGATGCTTCATTTTTATTGCCATTATTCTTAAAACATTAAAACCATCGTGTTTTTGTGAGTGACGCATTTATCTGGACAGCATATGAAAAAAAACTTGATCAAAACCTGTTTAAATAATACACTTCTTCATATAAGTTATTGGTCCAGTTCAGTTTGTATACATATGTTGTTCAGTAACTGTAGGATTTTTGTGTACTCACCAGATTAGTAAATGATCCATATAGGCTCAGTGTGACCTTCTAAACAGTGCTTTTTAGATCTCTTTTTGTGCTGAGCTTCCTGCAGAGGCATTTGTAAACATCTTCAAGTGAAATCCCCTGAGCAAACACATGCAAAAGCCTTCGGCATGCCGCTCTTCACTCCTCTGCTGAAAGGGGTTCAGGGCAGAGGACATCTGCGTTTGAAGTCCAACAAGTGGCTGTAAAAGAAGTGCTGAGTGCAGTTTGGAACAGGAAGCTATCACTTGATTTAAAAAGCAGCAAATACAATATAAACAAACAAAAAAGGGGTGTTTTTTTTTAGGCATTTCCTTTTTTTTCTTGTTGCTAATGCTTCATAATAAAATGCCAATTTATTTTATTTCTCCAGTAATTGCTAGGCACAAAAAACAGGCAGCAAGAAGCTACAATTGTCTTTAAAACTCTTCCCCACACCAACCCTGTCTCTGTGTTACATATGTTAACCCATACATCTCTAAATGTGATAAATTTCTAATAAACTGAGCTGACATGACTTGAACCCATAATGAGTAATCCAGTTTAGGCACCAACAGCCGCATACACAATTATGTAGTTTAGCAAAGCAACTGGTGATTCAGGGTCAGGAATAAAGCTCTCTTTGTGCTTTGCTTTATAACGGAGCAGGAACGCTTTCAGACGCATCTGCATTGTTTTAGGGAGCAAGATTGAATCCATGAACAAGAAAACAGAAAATGCAGAACAGAGACGTTCCACTTCTTCTGCAGTTCCTCATTCTTGTGATTTTGAAAACAATCAAACTTTACTCGTCTTTGGGACTCATATCTGACAGAATCTAAACATAAATAGGTGCCCCACTTTTCTAGCACTGATTTGTTATAAACAATGTGATAATACATAGTGACAGAATGGGACATGACTAAACAACTGGACTATGCAAAAAAAGATAGTATAACTGATCAAGATCATAACCTAGAAGTAAAAGTCGGGTTTATTTATTTTTCCACCATTCTGTTTACTCTTCTTTCAGCCCACAGACAAAAATCCAGTTCATGAGCCTGTTAGTGAAGACACAAAGTTGAGCGAGTCCTTTCTTGAACCGCTTATATGTCACTTTAAGGACAGTGTAAAAACAGCACGGGAGGGCGGGCCGTAAAACTGGGAGTTCGTAATGTCTGGAGCTAGAAACAGGATTTGTGTGCTTGCATGTATGCGTAGGGGGGAGGGGATGATCAGGAGTGAAAGTGAACAGGCTGCAGTTCTGGCAAGGTGGTGGGAGGGTTGTTTTTGTCAGCAAAAGTAACACAGAGCAAAAAGACATGCACATACCAAGGAAATAATGCTGATAGCGCCTTTGTACACAATTCTACAAGCGCTTTGAACAATAAGTAAGAGAAAAAGCCTCTAGCATACTTAGATTTTCCAAGTATGCACAAAACATTACAGGTCTAAAAAGGCATGAATGAGTTTTAATCTGATAATGTAGATCAAACTTTTACTTACCTAAAATTCTGCAGAAACACCATCAAGTCATCCAAGATTAGCTTCTCTTCATTAACAAATATTCTGTGAGGACATTTTCACACCTCTAGTATTGTTTACTTTGGTCCAAAGCAGTTGATTAGTTTACTAAAGTGTAACTTTTTTCGGGGTGTTTGGTTGTTTTTCACACAGAGAAAACTCAAAACGAACAAAAATCTGTCACCACAATACATGTGAGAACGTTCAGCCTGTTTATTGGTCTGAAGCAGGAGCATCAAAAGTAAATACGGGAAGCAGATGCTGTGATCTAAGCTAGTAAACGGGGAGAATTTAATCATACATTAATTTGTTTCCATGAAAAGGATTATTATAAGACGTCTTTAAAGTTGGTTTGGGTTTTATGCTTTACAAAAAAGATTCTAATGAAACCATGCACCATTTCCCTTCCACTTATCAATTCCCAACTTTTTATTGATTTATTAGATAAGATCCCCCTGAAAAAATAATCAGTACCCATAAAATGAACCTTGGCTTTGATTGTATAAAATATACAGAAGGGGAGTGAGATATAACATTGTAGTTATTTTAGTTACTGCATTCAGAACTCTTTTAGTGCTGGTTCTTATACATTTCTGTTCTTATGGTAACTATGCATAATTCCTGTACTTTAATATATACTTCTAACAGCTAGTATCAGGAGAACCTGATACTAAATCCCATGACACAACGCAGTGGAGAATTTATGAATGTCTGTTTGACTTGGAGTCGTGTGAATATTTAGCAAAACAGTCAAACACGAGACTCCAGAACTGGATTTGCAGAGAGAAAGATGTAAATATTTGGATTAGCGACAAAGTTGTAGCTTCAACTCTGAGATGACATCATCCACACTGTGAAACTATTTTTCAGCTTTGACAGCGACATTCGGTCTTAAGACAGTTTATGTAGTTGTAGTAGCAGAAGGTCTTGCTCAATGTGTCTTTGGATTTATGAGCCAGACAATCACTTCCAGATTTTCAAAACAAAATGTTGGAAATAAAGTTTGTATATTTGTTAAATGAAAATGATGCTGTGTGGTTTGGTAATAAATTACTCCCCTCCCTTTAAATTATTAGCTGTGAACTGTATCAAAAACACAAGTTTACAAAGCTTTGTTGTATTCGTGTCACATTTTCTGTGCTTTTCTTTACTCGTTTGTTTTTCACCTCCCTGCTGGCCACCGAGCTGAATAAATTAACTGTTCTTTGTCTGATTATACAAGTTTTTCTTCTGCTTGTGAGGCGAGACCAAAAGGTCTAAAAATGTCTGCGCTTGTTGGAGTAGCTTTGCATAAAGCAGCAAATTATCACGAATCTTAGAACAGATTAATTTTTCTGCCGCCGTTTCGTTTTACATCTGTCTCTGACTGGCATATCAGCTTGCAGCGGGCCTTTGTTTGGAGCAAAGGAAACAACAGCTGTTGCTTTCACAGGATTTTCTAACCCCAGGTCCTTGGAAAGAAATTAAATCTCCCTCTTTTCTCTGTTTTTTTCTCATTTGAAAAAAAAAGAAGTGAAAAGTACCCTTAAGAAGGACGTCAACTGACACCAGTTACACATTTTTCACTCCATTTGTGACACCTGTAGTCTTTAATTCATTTTTATCCCTCTGATGTAAGGAAACACTGCATGTACTTTCATCTCTCTCTTCGCCAGAGAGAGATGGATGATCTCTCTCTGGAAAGGGGATGAAAACAGACAGAAACCAACATATTCTGCTCCTTCTTTCACCTGTCTCATTATTAGCAGTGATGAAGGACACGCTCAGAATTCCCCCCAATTATTGTGTCTGAGAGCCGCCTCTTGCCCTGCGTCCACCTGTTGACAGAGCTGCTAAATGAGACCCGGGCAGGAATGTTAATCATAGAATCTGACATGTTGCTGGAGATTTGGCCTTCAGCCTCCCGCCTGGCCTCTCGGACAGGTGGCTTTTGATGGTGGAGCAGATATAATATGAGGAGTTTGGAAAATGGTGAAAACTTTTTTTGTTTTTGGACATAGCAGTTATACATCACCAAATGTAAGGTTTGGAATAAATACTTTAGACAATGTTTCTTGGATTTGAAAATTGAAGAAAAAATCCTGAATCAGTGTAGCATAAGCGATGTAAATTTGAGCAATGTAAATACTGAAGTGTTTAAGTTTCTTTTCTGGTTATAGTGTCAAAACAGTGAAAGTGACCCACTGTTCTGCCTCCACAAAGAGATTAAAGATTTGTATAAATTTCCTTCTGAATATTCTAGTTCCTGTTTGATTGGTGGATGACTAAAGACAGACCAGATTTCATAAAACTGTGAAATGTCCCTCTCATTTAACAGATACAAAACCTCAAAACTGCTTACAACTTCAGTGTTGTGAGGCAACTGTTGTTGCACAATACAAGTTTGTTTAGTATCTTGTCTGTGAGTTTTCCAACCCTTTTTCGATGAGTACTCTATTAGTTAAACCTGTCAGTGTAATAGATCAACAACCCAATAACAACTTCCTGTTTTACTCCAAATTGAGTCTCAGGGGACTCTTGGTGTAGAGATAGAACAGGTGCCCCATGTGAGGAGGCTCTTTGACAAGGTCTTCCAGGGTGGGACTCTTGGCCTCCAGACCTTTGCTGCATTTCTCTGTGCCTTATATAACTAAAACACCACTATTTTCACAAAGATTTAGTTTTTGAGGTTATCATAAACTAAAAAGATCTCAGTACACCCCTACAACTTCAGATGCCTTCTGGAGAAAAGACAGAGTTATTTTGCAACAATGATAAGTAGTATATTTGGAGGAGTCAAGGAGAGGCTAGTGGTGCACTAGACACAGTGTTTAGAATCACATGTGCAGTATGTTTCAACCTTTCAAATTCATTTAATTCCTGAAGATGTTACAACATCTGCATGTTAACTTTAAATCAACTCCTCTAACCCCCCATGGACACATGGTTTTCAAACAGGCTAATGAATGACGTCGATCTAAACTCTGATGAAATTGTATAAAATATGCTTGAAATCCCTGAAAACAGATTTGCTTTAATTAGCTCTACTACTTATGAAGGCAAAAATATAGACCAGAATTGTGTTTTTTGTGTAAAAGTTTAAATGTTTTCTTGAAATAGACCTGATGAGCCTTTTCTTTGAAGATTTGCTTAAAAATGTGTGAAGAATTTATGATTATTTCTTTCTCTGTGATAAGAGATCCAATAGATTTTGAAGAACTATCCTTTTTTGTGACAATTATTGCAGCATTATACCTCGAAAGCTGCTTCCAGAGACTGGCATTGTATGATGAAGTGAGACGGGCAAATTTATCTCATAATTCAAGCAGCCTCAGGGCACAAAGGATCATCAAACCAAAACACAAACTAATTGCAGAGCATTTCCATGCAGGTTCAGCAGATGATCTGTTTGATGTCTGTGTGCAACATGTACATGATTTGTCATCATTTTAGGGGGAAACCACAATGTTTTATCTTGTCATAAAAAACCAAGCCAAGCAAGCTTGCTAGTGGTTAACCAGCATTAGGGGAAGATACTGTTATGGAAATTCTTTTATAAAAGAGTAGAGAAAACAATTATAAGAAATGATAAAAGATCGATCTCTGTCTTTAAATGTTTTATTCAGAGGCAGAAGCATTCAAAGGCCCCGACCCTAAGTCAGAGAAGCAGAGCCTGGAAATGAAGTTGTAGATCCTTTGTACGCTTCACAGTTAACCACAAACAAGCGGGAATAAACTCAGTAACAGAAAAAAACTATTTGATTCATAGAAACACACAAACTGTTTCTATGAACACAGTTAGAAACACACATAAACTGTGTTTCTATGCATCACATACTTGAACTCTTCTTGCTCTCTGTGTTATCTGACCTTTCAAATGCACAGGTCTGCTTCTTGGACTATGTGCTAAAATTCTGCTTGAATGCATAAACTTTCAAAGGAAATATAACAGAAATGTCTATAAAATAAGAACGCACACGTATGTATCTATCCTGCCATTTCAATACCTTGTGCATACTCATGAGCTGAGCTAAGGCTAAACATTAACAACCTGAAATTACTGCTAGTGCCATGTAGAGTTCAGCGAGCTACAAAATAAAAACAATAAAAAAAGTATAACAGAAAAAATATTAGAGAGATATATTTGACTATGTCAAAACAATGAAAAATGTGCAAACTATGATTGTTGCAGTAACTAGTTATTTGCTATAAGAAAAAACAGCTGTGACGACATTCTTAAGAAAACTGCATTACGGTGACAGCCTGAAATAGTTCATTTCCCTTCTACCTTAGGAAGAACCAGGTTCATACATCTTGGAAGCCTCGACTGGATCCAGCCGATTTAGCACCAGATGATGCTAAACCTGAGCTAATGAGAGCGATAACTCTCTGTAATTCATTGTGTCTTCTGTTTGATGGATCAGAGGGCAACCTATTCCTCCCTTACACTGTAAGTGTGTAAACTGGCCTGCTGGCTGCCGTCCTGGTGAGTTCTTCTCTCGTTGTCCATTATACGCTGGAGTCACACTACGTTTGCTGAGAGATGAGGTGTGCAGTCTCCTCAGCAAAACGCATACGAATGTTGATTTTTCTCTGAAGCTGCTCTTTGTTGGAAGAAGCAGCAGGGATGGTCTTTGCTGGCCTACGTTAGACTAAGTTTGTCATGTCAAAAAAAAAAAAATGCTTATTTGACACGACAAATAAGCATTTTGCCATGTCGGAGAAAAATGGTTATACAAATTTAGAAAACAACGATAACAGAGTCCAAACCAGAAATTCCTGAAACTTCATAATGCTTCTAAAATCGCTCTGATGAGGAAATAGGATCTCTCTGTTGATTTAATCTGCCCAAACTTAAATGAGGCAACATGCATGAGTTTAGACAAATGTTCTCTCATATTTATATATATTTCTTTAATTACAGACAGAGTAATTAGCATTTGCAGTGTCTGCATCATGCACATAGTGTAAGATGTACCATCATCTGGAGAGGCAGTTTTGGTACTGAAGAAAAAGGGGGAGAAGGCGACCCAACTGTGCTGCTTATTTACAAAAAACAGGGAAGGATGTTACAGAATATAGAATCGATTTTCCAGTGCTGCGACAGACTGGTGACCTGTCCAGGGTGTACCCCGCCTCTCACCCGGAACGTAGCTGGAGATAGGCACCAGCAAC
>CAEGAE010072873.1:0-18377 GCA_903067095.1 Girardinus metallicus
GCCATGTCGCATGTTGGAGGGTTGCCATGTTGGAGGGTTGCCATGTTGGACGGTTGCCATGTTGGACGGTGGCCATGTCGGACGGTGGCCATGTCGGACGGTGGTCATGTCGGACGGTGGCCATGTCGGACGGTGGCCATGTTGGACGGTTGCCATGTTGGACGGTTGTCATGTTGTACGGTTGTCATGTTGGACGGTTGCCATGTTGGATCGTGGCCATGTTGGACTGTTGTCATGAAGGACGGTGGCCATGTTGGACGGTGGCCATGTTGGATGGTGGCCATGTTGGACGGTTGTCATGTTGGATGGTCGCCATGTCGCATGTTGGACGGTTTTCACGTTGGATGGTTGCCACGTTGGAGGGTTGCCATGTTGGATGTTGGACGGTTTTCACGTTGGATGGTTGCCACGTTGGAGGGTTGCCATGTTAGATGTTTGCCACGTTGGACGGTTGCCATGTCGCATGTTGGACAGTTGTCACGTTGGACAGTTGTCATGTTGGACGGTTGTTATGATGGATGGTCGCCATGTCGCATTTTGGACGGTTTTCATGTTGGACGGTGGCCATGTTGGATGGCTGCCATGTTGGAGGGTTGGCATGTTGCACGGTTGCCACGTTAGATGGTTGCCATGTTGGACGGTCGCCATGTCGCATGTTGGACGGTTTTCACGTTGGACGGTTGCCATGTCGCATGTTGGAGGGTTGCCATGTTGGAGGGTTGCCATGTTGGACGGTTGCCATGTTGGACGGTGGCCATGTCGGACGGTGGCCATGTCGGACGGTGGTCATGTCGGACGGTGGCCATGTCGGACGGTGGCCATGTTGGACGGTTGCCATGTTGGACGGTTGTCATGTTGTACGGTTGTCATGTTGGACGGTTGCCATGTTGGATCGTGGCCATGTTGGACTGTTGTCATGAAGGACGGTGGCCATGTTGGACGGTGGCCATGTTGGATGGTGGCCATGTTGGACGGTTGTCATGTTGGATGGTCGCCATGTCGCATGTTGGACGGTTTTCACGTTGGATGGTTGCCACGTTGGAGGGTTGCCATGTTGGATGTTGGACGGTTTTCACGTTGGATGGTTGCCACGTTGGAGGGTTGCCATGTTAGATGTTTGCCACGTTGGACGGTTGCCATGTCGCATGTTGGACAGTTGTCACGTTGGACAGTTGTCATGTTGGACGGTTGTTATGATGGATGGTCGCCATGTCGCATTTTGGACGGTTTTCATGTTGGACGGTGGCCATGTTGGATGGCTGCCATGTTGGAGGGTTGGCATGTTGCACGGTTGCCACGTTAGATGGTTGCCATGTTGGACGGTCGCCATGTCGCATGTTGGACGGTTTTCACGTTGGACGGTTGCCATGTCGCATGTTGGAGGGTTGCCATGTTGGATGGCTGCCATGTTGGAGCGTTGCCATGTTGGACGGTTGCCATGTTGGATGGCTGCCACGTTGCACGGTTGCCATGTTAGATGGTTGCCATGTTGGACGGTTGCCACGGTAGATGGTTGCCATGTTGGATGTGATGCGCCAGATTCAGGTTTGCTGCTGACTTTTTGAAGTTTCCTTTCGAATCTTTGCATGTCCTTCTTTCTTCATCACTCCTTCAGGTTCCCAGTTTCCCCACAGGATGATACTTCCACCTCCATGTTTGACTGTGCTCTTTGGGGTAAGCCCGTCCCTTCTTTGTCCCAACTCTAGAGCTGTTCTGTGGTCAGTCTTTCTCCGGTTTTCCTGGGCGTCCTTCGGTCTGGCTTCATGGCTTCTCCTCTGCAGAAGAAGAGTTTCTCTTGGCCTTCATCCATTGGCCAGTCCGTTTCTATGAAGGCTCTACAGCCTTTCTGATTGGACACAACAGTTCCTGGTGGATGTAATTCTGACACATCTCTCACTAGTTTTCTCTCCAGAGTCTTTGAACTCTTTCGCCTCCTCCCACTGCCGGACTGGTTGAGTTCTGTGTGGCTCTGAATTTCTAGGTGATGCTTTTCTCTCCACTGCTTTCGTCTTGAAACGCTGCGATCACTTCCTGTGTCTTTCTGCTGCTTTGTGACCATGAACAATTCTTTCTCTCAAGTTTAAGTTGAATTTTTTGTTTCTGACTTGATGCTCTCTCTAGTAACAGCTCAAAATCTTAATGAGGATTTTATATTGTGTACAAATGTTTGACCCTGATTGATTGATTGGTAATAATCTGTGAAAGAACATGCTATGGCTCAATGAAATGTCAGTTCTTAAGGTGCTAATATTTTTGACGCTCGTATTTTTTGACTTTTGTTAAAGAATTTCACAAAATAAGAACTAAGATGTCTGAAAAAGTTGTACTGAAAAATTATTTATCGGTTTAATGGCCCCTGAGAAATATTTGAAAATGATTTTTAAACTTCATAGAGGAAGTTATAATGTTGAGCTCAGCTGATATTCAGATAGTTGCAGTGATCTCACGGGTTCTGACTCGTTTCGAAGACAGAAATCTGTACTTTGTGGTGAATCTTTGCGTCGTTTTAACATGTAAGTGCAAAATTTTACTGTAAATGTTCCAGTTTATCATCAAAATGCTTCAAGCTGCAAATGACCAGGAAACAAGAAATATGAAAAACGTTTTCTGGAGTACATGATCTAATTTTTCTACATTCATTCTTATTAAAGAGAAAAAGAACTTCTGCATATTTTACAGCTGACCTAACTGTCACCTATGTTAAGTTCTGATTTTACTCGAATCATCTGCGTTGCACAGAGTAGAAATATTTTCAAACTTCACATCCATCATGCAAAACTTCTGATTCACATTGATTTTTTCTCAAGAAGTGAAAACCTTCCTGTTTTAAAAAGTTCTGGATATTGTCAGACATTTGAAGCTGCTTCATTCTAGATCCTTCAGGCACAAAAGTCTTTAGCTGCAAGTTTGTTGCCTCAGATCAACACCTGGTGACTGTTCCTTATAGAAGTTATGTTTTATTAAAACTGGATGTGAAACAGAATCTAAATATTTAATCTAAACTGTAATTGTTGATCTGCTTCATTCTTCCCCACGTTACACTGGTAAAAACTGCTTGTTTTAAACTTTTCACAATCAAAATCCAACGAGCTGCTGCAGCTGCTCATAATAACAGCCCAGAAATGAAAACTAAAGTTTTGTTTTAATTATCAACCCCAAAAATCAATGCAGTTATCCGACATCCCTGCATTCAAACACATGATGAAATTTCAAGCTTTGCATTGATTTTCTGTGCATTTACATAACTCAGTGTGCAGTTGGGACAAACGGTGGGACGGGGTCCATAAAGCTGCAGATTCAAGTCTTTGTACTGGTCCGAAACAAGGCGCCAGTACAAAGTTCTGCTTTTCAGAACCTGGACCGTTTCAGTCATTTCTTTCATTCCCACAGTCCCAGTTCTGCACCAGGAGTGGATCTTTAAATGTTTGAGCTCTGTAGACACCAGAAGGCCATCGGCTGAAATGAAAGAGGAAAAGCTCCAAACGAAGCCTGCAGATCCGTTTTCTGTCCTTTCAGTTCCAGCATCTTCATCTCATTTTCTCAATTATTCCTGCAGCTGATTTTTGATGATTTACGCCAAGATTTCATAATTTCGGTGTTGCATCTGTTCAGGCGTTGCTCCATTAGGAAACAGACAACAGAGCAGATGGGAGGATGAGCTGAAGATTATTGCTTCATGTTCTGCAACTTCAGAAATGATGGTTCAGAAAAATGAGGACAAAATATGAGACACATGCAGTTTTCTTTAATCCTGGAAGATTTTTGGAAAATGTCGTTTTTCCTTCTGGAACAAGATATAAAATGTGTTCTTTGGCTTAAACACACATTAGTTTAAAGAGATTTAAGTGTGTTGCTGTAAAATGTAACAGTTAGTTGCTCCGTTTAGTCAGACTGAGTTTAAAACGAAGGAAAAGCAGTAAAAAGCGACAGTTTTCAGCTGTTTCCTCAGCAGCACTAAACTCATCTGAGGGAAACAATCAGAGCTGTGGAGTCTCCAGGTGGGTGGTCCCAACACTTTCACCGTTTCAGCTCCATGTTTTCTCTACACAGGTTGGGATTTATTTCCAGGGAAAAAAAGAAAAGATCAGGTTGGATTTTAGCCTTTAAATCTGTTTCCAAATATAACAGGAATTTATGTCCAACTGCTCAGGGCACAAACACATCTAGGGCTTCTTCTTCTTCTTCCTCTTTGTCCTTTTGGCGTCAAGAGACGAGAGCCGGACGTCCTGAAGCTGCAGCGCGGCGTGGGCCCCGGGCTCCAGAGGGCCACGCTTCACACACACTAACTGTGTTTTGATCCGGACACGGACCGCTCGTCACTCCCAGGGAGGGCGGACAAAGGTTAAGTCAGCGAGCCGAAGAGAGGCCCTCCTCTTCCTCCTCCCAGAAATCAAGCTGTTAGATATGATTCTGAAAAAAAACCTGATTTAATCAATAAATTAGAAAAACTGAACTGCAGGCCTGTGAGTAAATGAATTATTATAAAACTGAATAAGGAATAAAAAATATTCTGTAATTACTAGAGATGATTGAAAACGTTTACTGGACTTTAGACCGTTTGTTTCATTTAGCAAATGAATGAAATCATTTGATATCAATAATGCAAATGAATCAGATTTTTATGAACGTTTAAAATATGATCCAGCCTCACTGAAAAAAATGTTAATTATTTAATCATTTGTAAATAGTGAGGTGTGATTATTAGCAAATGAATCTATTTCTTAATGTAAATAAACAACAGTAACCATAGTAACTGTTGTTTATTTGATTATTCAGCGGAGGAACTGAAATCAGTTTCCAGAAATAAAACATTGTTCTTTCTTTCTTCTTATTTATTTATGTTTTACAAATTAGACAAAATTTTAGATCGAAAAAAAAGAACATTAAAATAATGACACAGGACTAAATGTTGCTGGTGGAAAAAACAACGAGTTTGTCAGTTAATCGAAGAAAATAAGTTTTTAGAAAAACTTTTTAAAGTCAAGAAAAAATGGATTCTTTAGTTATTCTGAGGATATTTGCAGTGGAAACATTTCGCATGAACGCCTGACCTCCTGCCCCGGACTCTTACCCGTCCTGCAGCGCGCTGCGCCGCGGCTCTCCTCTTCCTCCTCCTCCTCCTCCTCGGAGCGGAGCTGCTGCGGCTTGGCTTGCTTTCGGCGGGACATGCTGCGCGCTTCGCTGCCTCCCGCCGGACCATGGAGCGCAGACTGGGCGCCTTCAGGGCCAGCCGGGTCGGTGAAATAGGCTGCGCGCTCGGCGGCCGCTGCGCAGATTGCGCATGTCAGGCTAATTATGACGGAGGGGGGATCATGTCTGCTGCGGCTGCAGCTGCCCGCCGGTGGGTGATTGGCTGCGGTCCATGCAGCTCACGGCAGATATTGAAATGAGGGTTTGATCATAATTAGTTCACTTCCTGTCCGGTCCACGGAAGGTTATACGCACAGCTCTGCGGGGCACCGAACCGGCTCATTCCGAGCTGGACCCGAACTCCTCAGCAGGTCAAACCTTTGTCCTGCTTCTGGCTCCTACTGAACTCCAGCCGGATCTTAAACGGGGGCTCACCGGACGGCTGGGTCCGGACGGTTGGGTCGGATCTCAGAACAATTCCCATCTGAAGCAGGCCGGGATCCCCTGAAATCAAGCAGGAGCTGCTGACTAGATCAGATGTCAGCGGCTGGGTGAAGAGGCGCTCAGTCCGCTGCTGGATCCAGTCCCAGACTGCAGCCCGGGGGGCCGCGCTGCCCCCGCCTCCAGGCCGTCATTAGCTCTTCGGAGGCCGGCTGCGATAGGCTGCTGGAGCCGCTGCTTCACTTCACACCAACTCCCACCATCTGCCCCCAGCAGCCCGAACGCGGCCCCTGGTTGCACAACAACACAATAATAATGATGTCCAATCAGCAACTAATGAATTCATCAATGATGTAACCAGACAGAACCCGCTGATCCACAAGAACATGCAGGCAGACCGGGTCGGGATTCGAACCCCAGACCTTCAAGGCAGCAGAGGCACCAACTGTGCAGATCTACACCAACAGCTTAAAGTCTCTGAGAGAAGGACTGTAGATCTGGATGATGTAGAACCTGGTGATGTAGATCTGGGTGGTGTAGAACCAGGCGGTGTCTCCATCCTCCTGGTTCCGGTCAGAACCCGGTTCTGGACTGTGGGGGTTCCGGTCAGAACCCGGTTCTGGACCGCGGGTCTGGTCAGAACCCGGTTCTGGACCCCGGGTCCGGTCAGAACCCGGTTCTGGACCGCGGGTCGGTCAGTCTGACTGAGTGTGTTTAAAAGACAGAATTTGTTCCAGTTCAAACGTGACGGAAAGATGAATAATTGAGGAGCCAAAGGCTCCGGACGTCTGGAGCCTCTGGGGACGAAGATGTACAGAAAACGGATGGAAGGATGAAATTGCCAGACTTGATCATTTATCTTCATTTTGATCTCATTGCTATCATCACTGAATCCATATGAACAGTGTCTGCTAACACTTCAGCGCTGGGATCCTTTCACTCGTTTTCTTCCCAAACTTGTCATTTTGTTGCATTAAAAGATGCAGGACAGAATCGATCGCATGTCTGCTGCCCCCCTGCTGTGAGGAGATAAGGGAGTCGTCTCTCCCGCTGCTATCATTTCTTCTGACCCATCCGGTTCCTGCAGACTTATGATGAATAGCCGGAGCGTCCAGAGCTTATCTGGAAACTCCACCCTCCTTGATTCGATATCGATTCTTTGTAAGGCGTCGCCCCACACAATCAAACCCAAACTTCTTGTCCATGATCTTGTCCAGATCCTGCGCTGATTCTCAAGACTGATTGTTGGAAGAAATGAATCTGATTGGTCGAGTGACGGTGATCAGCAGAGCTTCGATTGGCTCGGTTTAGATCATGTTGATTCACTTCTTCTTTGTAAGACATTTTCCCAGAAGAGTTTGGCTCCAACAACACAGGAGACATGAGAGGTTTATGTTCAGGAGATGGATTATAAATAACCTGCGACCTGTCCAGGTGACCCCGCCTCTCTGGAGAGGCAGCAGCAGCTCCTGACCCCAGTAATGGACGAAGGTCTGAGAAATGGATGGATTAAAATAACGACTGAATTATGTAAATCAGAGACAATGAGAAGATTTGATAAGTTCAGTGATCATCAAACTCTGCAGAGGCTGGAAAGTTTCATGCAAAAACTCCATTAACCCAAAATTCTTCCCACCCCTGTAGATTCTATAATGACTCTAAAGTTTATTATCGTTATTATTATTTAGAGTTTCAGTGATTCTAAATAATCATTGAAAATTGTAGATTTTCAACAAACAAATCAGTTTTGTTTCTAGAACAAATTTCTCTTAAAAGAAAATAGAAAAGTCGGATCAGATTAGAAAGAAAAATCTGAGTTTTTAGTAACATTTTGTTAAAAATTGTGATTTCTGCTTTTAATAATTAAATAGCTTTATTGATTTGAGACTGCAGATCTCCTGGCCATCACCCTAATCTTTAGCTCTGCAGGAGTTCTGGAGTCCAGACTCTGGCGGCCACAACCAGGCAAAAGTCTGAATGCCTTCAGTTTTATTCAACACATTCAAATATTTATGACTTTGCTGTAACTTTAGTCCTATTAGTGTATTTTACATTTTAAAAGATGCATTTTAGTTATTTTGATGGGTTTTCTGTGGACACATTTTAACGTTTCAGCACAAAATCTGAACATAACCTGATAAAAGTCCAAATCATGATGGACTTTATTTTTATTTGATGTGTTTTCTATGTGTTGATTTCATCAAATGAAACCAGGAAACTGTTTTAGTTGAGATAATTGGAGACTTTAAATTGAATCTATCAATAATCTGAGGGTTTGACATCTAAATGTGATTATTTCAAAGAAAACCAGAAGAATATTTAATGAACAGAGAATAAAACTTTTCAGGTTTAAACAACAAATCAAAGTTATTTAAACACAAACAAACATTTAGTATTTATCACACGAAGGGATTTTTCTAGAAAATGACCACGAATCAGGTTGGATCGGCACCGATAACACAATCAACACAATGTTTGGATTTTAATGAATACGTGACGACAGTCTGGCTCCGAGGCATCAAATACAAGTTTGAAACGCCCTGCGGAACGCCGCATGCCACCCGGACGGCGGCTACAACTCGAGACACGACGCATGTGGACCAGAAGCAGCCGAACTTCATGAGGAAACACTTTTCTTTTTACTTTCCACTCTGCATACGTGGCGAAACGTTTTCAGCTGACTGACGGTTGAAACCCTGCAGAGACTGAAATGCTGACGTTCCTCCTGGTTTTCGTACAGTTTGAATCAGTGAAGTCCGTTTCTCCTCCAGACGGAATGACAAGCGCAGAGTGAAGATCCCAGGAAGCCTCTGGAGTCACGGTGGGTTTTGCTCCGTGCAGCAGCACAGTTCCATCGGAGAACCCAAACCGTCCTGCAGGAGTTTCCCTGCTGCTGCACACCTGGCTTAACGGGCTTCTGCAGCAACTGCAGAGGAAACGATGCCATCATCTGCATCAGCTCTGCTGCAGCAGCAAAACATCAAAAATCGCAGGGCGGCGCGAGCCGAGGAGCAGCTTAGCCAAGAACCAGAACCTCCGGGTCTCTGAGCAGAACCGCAGGATGGGACCGACCCAAAACAGACCAGCTGGCTGTGAATAACAACATTGATCCCATCTGAAGTAAGTGCTGAGGATGTTCCAACAAGGTCAAAGGTTACCTGGAGTAAACTAAACTGCCACAGCTCTTTCTGATCGGCTCTTCTAGTTTTAAGCCGGTTAGGATTAGACAGATCTATTATGATCCGTCTGGTAGGTCATAACAGATCCGACTGACCTTTGCAGGAGGCCCCACCCTGCGGGGGGGAGGCATCTCCAGCAGCCATTGGACGAGAGCCAAGGTTCACCCAGGACAGGTTGCCAGTCTACCACTAAGGGCAATTTAGAGCAATCGATTAAGCAGCGAACCCAGAGAGAACCCAGGTGTGCAGAAAGACTCCAGGTGGGATTTGAACCCAAGACCTTCCAGCTGCAGGGCAGCAGTGCTACTATCCGCCCCGTTACAGAGAAACTACCCCAGTTTCCCAGTTTTACCCTACAATTTCATTAGAAATAATAGAAAATGTGCAGTTTTCTCTGTCTGGTTCTGCTCCAGGCCACGGCTGGTTCATCAGAACCAGTGCCTGATCCAATAACCCAAACCTTCAGTCAGCACTTACTGGACCTGAATGGGAGCAGCTTCTTCATCCCCAAACACAAAGCCGAGCAGAGAAGGAAATCAGAAGCGAACAAAGCCGGAGTTAACAGAGAGCGGAGTGACGGACAGCAGAGCGACAGAACCTGTTAGGTTATGTAGACCAAAGCTGAGCGGCCCGGAAATTTCTGATGGTTTTAATTCCCAGCCCTGGGCTCGGCCGTCTGCTCCTCTCTGCTTTTATCTATCGCCGTGTTTCTCTATTGATTTTTTCTTTATCTTCCAGGCTGGATAAGAGGACAGAGGAGTGAATGGAGGACTCTTCGGCAGATTGCTGCTTTCCTCCCTCTTATTGCCTTCTGTCCTTCACAGGTTCACATGACGGCCGAGGAAGGCGACGGTACAAGCGGATCGAGATCACTGGCTCGGGGAAAATTCACAAAGGTGTGAGAAATGATAACAAATAGTCAATAGATGAAGTTCTGGACCTGCAGAAGCTGCTGAGGGAAACAGGAGGCAGATTTCTGTTTTCTGACTCAGATACGTGTTTGAGTTTGTGCTGCAATGCAGAACGATGCCACAACCAACTAACTGCAGAAAAACAAAGGAAAATGTTCTCAATCTTGCATGACAATAACAACAATGACTGAAATAAAACTGAATCCCAACCATCCAGAACCAAACAGCAGTTCCTTAAACACATTCATCACTGTTTCAGCTGATCTGTTAAACTGAGCGCAGAACATTTCTGCTCTAAAGAACGATTCTCCACGTTCACAGACTTTCTATGGAACTATCAGTTGATCAAAAATGTAAACACTGAACAAAAACAAAAGGAGAAATAAAATTAAGATGGCTAAAAATTTTAATAAATGAAAATACAAAATTATTGAGGATAAACAAATAAAATCAATAAAGTTTGAAGCTCTACACACCAGGAGCTGCAGCTGCATTTGATTCCTGGTCGCAGGACATTTGCTGCGTCTTCCTGTTGAATAAAAACCACTAAAGCCTAAAAAATCTGAGAAAAAGAAATATTTCAAAACATTATTGTTTACTACAATAAAATATTTTGGACAAAAGAAAAGATTTTTAAGTTGTTCCCAGCCATTCATTAAAATAAACTTCAGAGATTTTAAAAACATTTTGACATTAAGTAACTTCAAACTTTTTCAGAATAAACAAAGAAGTTGTTTGTGTCATGATTTGAGTTTTTCTCTGTGTTTATTTAGATTTTTGTCCTTTGTGTAGTCCCGTAGTCCCGCTCATTGTCTCCCTGTCCATTTATACCCTCCTGTTGTTCCTGTCCAGGGTCGGATCCTCGTCTTATTCGTGGCGGGACTCGTCCAACGCGTCTAGCCCTGTCCATGTTTTGGCGCTCAGCTCGGTTTGACAGGCTCTGTGTTGCAGTTGCTACCAGTGCTAGCGTTTGTCTTCGCTGTGCTGCCTGCGCTTGTTTGGACCGTTTGAGCTTCACCATTATTAAAACTACCATCATCCTCCTCACCTGGTCGTCTGCGTTCGATCTCACCACCAAACCTACCACACTTTTCATGACAGTTTGAGTCATTTCAACTACGAAAACACCAAAACGGATTTCTAAATGATCCAAGTAGAAAATAATAAGTGTGTTTCACACCTTCCTCTGTCGGGATTTGAGTTTTTCCCTGTGTTTATTTAGTATTTTGTCCTCTGTGTAATCCCATAGTCTTGTTGTCCCGTTGATTTGTCTCACCTGTTCCTCGTTGTACCTTGATTGTCTCCCTCTGTATTTATACCCACCTGTTGTCCCTGTCCTTCGCCGGATCCTTGTCTAATGTCGGAAGTCTCAGTGTCAGTGTCTTAGTAATATCTTGTGTTTAAGTTCCCGGTTCCCTTAGTTACACGGTGGAACTGGTAAGTCCCGTGTCGGCTTAGCTTTCTAGGTCAGTTCCTCTTGTCAGTTGCTACCAGTGGTTACCCGTAGTTAGGGGTCACTGTGCTGCCTGTGTTCCTGTGGACTGTACCGTAAGCTGCCGAAAAACATTAAATCCACCTCTTACCTCTTCATCCTGGGTCCTCAGCGTTCATTCCCACCACCTCATAACCGCATATCGTGACATCCTCCTCAGTTATTTCCCAGTTTTCATTTTAAAAATCTGTTTTTCAGAGGACAGCCTTTTTTCTGCATTATCTTTGAACTTACAATTTATTCTTCGCGTTTCAACGACGCTCTGTTCAGTTCTGCTGTGCAGCCAAACGAGAACAAATGAAAGAGACGATCATTGATTCCATCACATCGTGGAATCGACTGCAGCCACTTCAAGACCAGAGCAGCTAATCCATGAGCGCCCGGCGGATTCGGGCCAGCGCCTGCAATCAGAGCCGGATGGAGATCAGGAGGCAGAATTCAGCTTGTATCAAACTCAGACGGGTTATGAAGTGTCCCAGTATCGATCAGCGACAACAACAAGTCCATCGACCTCATGAGACATAAATATCGACAAGAGAATTAGAGCCATAATTGTTCCTCTGTCATCCAGCGAGACTGAAAGATCAGAGACCGACTGGTTCTGGAGCTGCAGGCACATCAGCATGAAGCCTAAATATGATTATTATTCCTGAAAAGGACCAGAGAGATGCAGAAAGTGGAAGAAATGTCGGGTGTCTAATCTAGACGGCTGGCTGCAGGAAACTCTGATGCATCAAAACGCTTCGAAGTTAGGATTCTTTATGACTAGACAGAAAGTGAGATCTACAAAAACGGCCCAACCAAAGAAAAACTGCAGTTTTTCACCTGATCTTGGGCAGAATGTCGCTGCAGCTCCTGCTTCGTCCTCCCTGACCGCTGCTCATCCCAGTTCTCATGCTTTTGACTTTCACTGCAATCAAAACACAACAAAAGTCATTTAAAAGATACACCCATTCTTCCATAAATAGCAAATAAATCAGTGAGATGATTTACAGGTAACAGATTAAAGACAAAATAATGAATTGGTGCACAACAGCAATCACCTTGGTGACAAAATTTGGATTTTATAATGCAATAAAGTTTTAAAGTTGAGCAAACTGCTGAAGTCAGATTTACCTCCATGTTTTGGAATCACTGAACAGAAAAACCTTGTTCTGTTTTAGACAGTTTCTGTGTCTGGAATAAAGATTGATTATGTTCATGTAAATGTAATTAATAAAACTCCTCCGTATATTAAATGATTGCTCCGGTTTCTGATGCTCAACGTCTCTGAAAAGACAAACGGCTCCTTGGTTTTTATCTGATCTGTGGTCAGAAAGAACTTCCTCCTCCTGGGTGAAAACCGGCCTGGGAAAGCTGTGCTTATTATGGGATGCTGGCTGCAGGAGAGCCTCCGCAGCCCGTGTTGGACCCTCACAGCAATCTGTGAAAGCGTCTCGGAGCGGCGGGACAAAGCTGCAGCGGGGCCGTACATCTGTGAGTGGAGAAACAAAGCTTTGTTTGTGAGCCTCCATCACTTGTGCTCATGAAAGCAGACACTTACTTGAAAAACTTTCCTTTTCTTTCAGGGGCGGGGGAGGCGGAGGGGGAGACACTCTAAACCTACATCCTGGTATAAATTTGCAGAACATAATACAGGCCCGATTGTGTGCAGAGCCGACGCAGGATGCATACAAATAGAATCCCCTCTGAAATGTCCTCTTCCTGCATGGCTCAGTGGCTGATGTACAATAAATCAACAAAAGGGGCTTTAAGAGGAAACGCTGCAGCTCGGGGACTCTGTTATTTTATCTTTTTACAGTATTTAATTGGACGGTTTCCCTGAAACTCGACACGCCGCTTTCAAACCAACATGGCCAAACCTAAGAGGAGATTGATAAGAGTTTCTCCCCCCCCCTCAGCCTCTTTCCTCTCTCAAAGTGTTTTTTACCTTCTAGGTTTCAGCTGAAGGGAAACTAAAGTTACGATTCTGAGCTGAAACTGGAGGCTGAGGGACGAACGAGGCCGGGCTGGGAAAGAGGGAAGTTGGCAACGGCGGCGGGTCAACGGCGCGCCTCGGAGCCGCAGCCGCTGCACCAGGTGTCCACTTAATTCAGGCGCTCCCCCCTCCACCCCCCCGAATCATTTGCAACTGAATACAGATATAATCCTGGAAATATAATTCTCCGTTAAGGCTAACCCCTTTAGCTGACAAGGCGGCCATTGTGGTATAAATCCCAGCAAGACAGGAGACTGGAGAACGGCAACGAGTCGACGCACGGCAACGCACACCGCAACGCACGGCAACGCACAACGCAACGCACGGCAACGCACACGGCAATGCATGGCAACGAGTCGACGCACGGCAACGCACACGGCAACGCATGGCAACGAGTCGACGCACGGCAACGCACGGCAACGCACGGCAACGCACGGCAACGCATGGCAACGCACACGGCAACGCATAGCAACGCACACGGCAATGCACGGCAACGCACGGCAACGCAAGGCAACGCAAACAGCAACGCACACGGCAACACACACAGCAACGCACGGCAACAGAAAAGCAGCTGTAACCCTCTGAGCCTCTCAGTGCTGCCCCCTACCAGAGCGGCACAGTACTTTCTTCGTGTTTATGGCCAATGTAAAACATTAAACATGTCCTGAAATATTATACTAGACAGAATGGAACATCACCCTGTGACACAGCGCCCCCAGAGGCCAGACACAGCATTGCCTCATCCCAGCTTTCTTCCATTTATTTGAACAGGAAATGCAGAAATTCAGCAATTTATGTTTATAGAAAAATCAAGTGAACAAACTGATTTTCTCTGATCGTAGTTGGTCCTATTTGTACCTACATTTTTACTTTCAGCTGCACCAGGACACAGAAATGTTGCAGCAGAGCTGTTTAGTACTTGTTTTAGCCACGTTTTTGCTATAACATATTTACATTTTTCATGTTTTTTTCATTTCAGAATAGTTTTCATCCCAAATGAACCTGATAAGTCATCATACGTCCTGGTCTGCAGGACTTGATTTCTCCCTCCGTGTTTTCAGTCCCGTCTCAGAGGTTCCCATGACCCGTCACAATACAGTGATGATGTATTCACGCAGTGATGTATGAAATTCAGCCAAATAAAAACCTTTGTCCTCCCACACTGGCTAATTATTTGACAGATTGGAGGCCCGTTGTGTGTGGATACACCCCCCCCATCACCCACCCAATAAAGAGGCCACTTGCGGAAAAAAGGAAAAAATTCCTCTATAGCCGCCCCTTTTCTGTTCTTTGTTAGAAGATTACATTTTTTCAGCACATTTTGAAGTGACAAAATGGGGGAGAACTGTGGGTTTTCTTTGGGGGGGCTCCGGAGGGGTGCAGGGGGCCAGGACAGCAGTCAGTGGCAGCTTAAAAAGATTTTCTCAAGCAGAAATATTTAATCTTCTCAGGGAAAATAAAGCAGAGAAAAAGAAAACAGCAGACAAAGAGAAGCTAATCATCCACCGGCCCCCCCAGAACCTCCCATCGCCCGTCAGCTATCTGTTAAAAACAAAAAGAACGAAACTGAAAGATTATGTAAGATCGAAGGAATAAATCTGCATTTATAATCATCTTGGTTCCCACATTTCTGCTTCTTCTGACTCATTGAAAACAGAAAAAATCTGTTTCAGTAGAGAGAAAATATGGGATGTTTCCCAGGAAGTCTAAAAGTGATTCCTGTGAATCTGCAACCAACGCAGAGCGACCCAAACTTCACCACATTCTGGCATTTTTCTTCTGGCTCAGAACTTTTTCCCATTAGCAAAGGCTCATCCTGCTAAAATGTTTCTGATCTGCAGCTCTGTGGACGGTCCAGCGTTCCAGCACACAAACAGCTTCAACCTCAACAAATGGTTCCTGAACTCAGTGATGAGCCGGGCTGATTAAAATGAAAATCGACTGATGGGTCTGGAGCTGCCATCTTGTTTCTAAGAGCTGGAGCAGGAGGACGATGCAGAGCTGAAAGGCTGAGCTCTGGTTCTGAGATGTGGACTGGAAGAGCCGGATTCTGGATACAAGCAGCTAAAACAATCAGCTTCTTTTGTGGCCTGCATTGGATGGGGGAGGGAGAACATGACGGTCCATCAGATCAGGAGGTTCTGCTGAAAACCTGGAGATCATCAGAGGAAGCAGGAGAATCTCACAGATCAGAGAAAAGTCTGGTTTCTTTGTGAATGTCAGATAAACAGAGAAAGAGACAAAGAGAAGCTTCATGAGAATTTGTATTCCAACAATAGTTTCTGATAATGTGAATATTGACATCTATTTAGCGAAAGATAAGCAATCTTACTGTCAGAACTGAAGGAGCTGCTGCTCTCTGATTGGTGCAGACAGAATGTGTGCAGTAGGGATGGAGACAGAAACAGGAAGCATGAAACAGGAAGTAGGAAGTGATTACTGGGAGCAGGAACAGGTGAGGCTGACTAAGTGGGTGGAAGAACTTGAGGAACCCAAAGGAGGTTTTGACTGGACGGCTACATTAGCTTGAGACAAACAGGAGCAGCAAACTGTGAACGAGACAAATCCAACAAAACAGCTGATCCAAAACCCCACAGGAAGACTGAGGATACCAGACGGGTTTACAGTAAAAATGCAACCACACACATGGAATCATCTTTCATCGGCGGAAAGGAGCCAACGATCAACTTTCCAGACCCGATAACAGCAGCGACTGCAGGGATGCTTCGTCCAACGCGTCCCTCTGTTGGGATCTGGGTTTTTCTTGTGTTTATTTGAGTTTCTCTGTGTGTTTATTTAGGTTCTGTCTCTGTGTTTCTCCGTGATGTCCTGTCTCATTCTGTGATTACCCTCCCTGTGTATTTAAGCCCACCTGTTGTCTTTGTGTCTTGTCGGGTCCTCGTCGTATGTCGTCTAATGTCGTTCGTATCCTTGTACTCCTTGTTTTCCTGGACGATTCATAAAAATCACTTTCTATATGGCTACATGGACTGCTTGGCGTCTCCCTCACCTCACCTCCACAACACCGATCATGACACCCTCATGTTCCCATCGTAAACTCACATTGGTGACTTCACGTCAGGCCAGGGAACATTTTCAGTGAAATTCTTGAGATTAATTATCAGGTATTGATTGTATTTACTCTATAAAAACTTACCAAGAAAGGAAGTGCATCTGTAAAAAGCTCAAATCTTAACAATGAATAGTTAACGCGGATAAAAAACAAAAATACAGTTAGATTTTTTTACTACATTATTTTAGCCAGACTCAGAAAAAGTCAGATCAAGAAATATGAAGTAATGAGAATCTCAGGCTTCTATAACAACTGTAAAAAACAAAAAAGAGAACAGGAAGTGAGGTAGTCTCCATCAAGGACGCAAAGTCTCTCTCCTGTCCCATCTCACTGTCCCGTCTCAGCATCTGGTGAGCCGATGCTGGCAGAGAGCCTGGCATCGACCCAATGAGGAGATTCTGGGGTATTAACCGCTCAGCTGCCCCAAACCTAAAGGTTCAAGCTTTTCACAGCTTCATCCGTTTGAACAGACTCTTCCTCACAAAGTGAGACGTTTAAAAGCTGAGCAGAGGAGCGGCGTCCGCCTCCACTGGTTTATCCAACATATCGTCCCAATTAGCTGCTTGTAACAGCGGCAGCTGCCGTTCACTTCTATGAGGCTCTGAAAGAAACCCTGGATGGGGAGAAAACCAGAACAACTTCTGACTTTCATTATGATGCAAATGTTCAACGGGAGGAAGAGACATGATCAGGTCACAATCACGAATCTAGAGCCAGAGAAAGGAAACAAACGTCTCCGAAAGCAGAAGAGACTCATTATCTGAAAAAACATTAAGAAAAAAATGAAACACAAAAACAGATTCACTGAAAATACAAAGACAAAGCAATAAAATAAACAAAAAAAAGAAACATGAAATTGAACTGATGATACAAAATGTAGCTGGATGATAAATTGACATGTTCCACTGATTATCCTTTGACTCTCCTGGCTCTGCAGTTGGACAGGTTGAGTCAGATGCGACACTCGCTGCACAGCACCACGCATGCATTGCTGCACTGACGCATGAAATGCATGCAGCTAGAGAGATTCGTCCAATGACAGCGAACATCTACACACGCAGCAGCAAGCGCAGGTTTTACACACGTACTCATGGAAAAGGCAAAGATGAATCTCTGGTACCCTGAGCATGACAACTAAGCATACGACCCCGGTTCCAGACGAGTTTAAGGGGGGGGGTGTCGGCTTATTATGGGGGGAAAATGAGTACATTTTTAATATTACTCAAGTAAAAGAAAAAGATACAGTGCAGTAAAACGACTCATGTACTTCCCACTTTTGAACATAAACAACGACATCAGTAGCCTATAGGCCACTGGTTAACAAGCTTAAGGTGCTGTATTGGTTTTAGCTAGTCATCTTTTAGCTAACATTACCTGCAGCTTTACTCAACTCACTCGGTTAGTTTGGGAGAAAAACTGCTTTGTGTTTTGCTGCCATCATTCTAACACACCTTAGTAGCTCTGCACAGCAGCTTAGCGCTCATGTTGCGTTTAAAGGTGGCTCGGAAAAACAGGTCACGACGTGTTAATGATTAACATGCAGAAAGAGCCCAGGCCGGGAATTGAACCCAGGAACTTCTTGCTGCAAGGCAACAGCTCTACCAACTGCGCTTATGCAGCCCATAAGCCCCTATGTATCAAATTGATATAGGAATAACTGAGAGTTGGCCACTCTGAGGTAAAAACAACAAGCTTCCAGTCCAGGGGGGCACGGCTGACTCCATGGGTGGGCAATGCCTCCCAATGCCTCCCAATGCCCCCAATGCCTCCCAATGCCTCCCAATGCCC
This sequence comes from Girardinus metallicus, assembly GCA_903067095.1. Classification (NCBI taxonomy): domain Eukaryota; kingdom Metazoa; phylum Chordata; class Actinopteri; order Cyprinodontiformes; family Poeciliidae; genus Girardinus; species Girardinus metallicus. Next base: position 17,993 of record CAEGAE010072873.1, read on the forward strand.
CCAATGCACCCAATGCCTCCCAATGCCCCCAATGCCTCCCAATGCACCCAATGCCTCCCAATACCCCCCAATGCCTCCCAATGCCTCCCAATGCACCCCAATGCCTCCCAATACCCCCAATGCCCCCAATGCCCCCTAATGCCTCCCAATGCCCCCCAATGCCCCAATGCCTCCCAATGCACCCAATGCCTCCCAATGCACCCCAATGCCTCCCAATGCACCCAATGCCTCCCAATACCCCCAATGCCTCCCAATGCCCCCAATGCCTCCCAATGCACCCCAATGCCCCCAATGCACCCAATGCCTCCCAATGCCAGTCCAGAGATGGACAGAGGAACCAGTGACTTGGCTTTCCTTTACAGGGAATAGAGCAAGACTCCATAAA
>CAEGAE010072887.1:0-42294 GCA_903067095.1 Girardinus metallicus
TATATATATATATATAATTTTTTTTACATATTTGTTAAAAGTATCACTGTGTTATGAAACTCGTGACAGTATAATTTCTGGAAAAAAGAAATTGAGCTCATCTACCCTCTCCCAGTGGTATCTGCAGTAGTACACCCCTCGGTCAGAAACAGCCAATCAGAGCCAGGGGGAGGATCTTGGTGTTGTTAATCATGCTAAAATTGTGTAAGTATGAACAAGTACGATGTCTAAAATAACAGATTTGTATCTTGCAAGACATTGTTTTCTTGTTTTTTATTATTACTACTGATTTGTTCAAAATAAAGAAATAGTAACTGAATTGTTACTTGTGTACACGCTGCTCACACCACAGAGGCTGCTGCGAATGCTAAGGCTAGTTAGCATAGCCATCGATGTCAACGGATAAACGGTTTTTCTTAACGGTACGTTGTTTCTCCACCACTAGCACATCTAGCAGCGCAGACAAGAGTGCGATTAGCAGCACTAAGACCCTACTATTGCCTTACTTTAGAAGGCAAAAGTAGCTCAGGGACAGGATGGAGGAGCTTTATTTTTTCACAGATTATCTGTCTCATATTACACTGTCACAATATAACGGCAGTTTTAACAGATACATAAAAAAAAAACATTTATAAAAATTTACTACTGCAGTTCTAAAAGGAGAATTGGTTTGTTATGTAACCTTCATGAATAAATATGGGAACAATGACATCCACTGTACCTACTGATAAGGAAGCTGAACAGATACAGCTATAAAATATTTTATTTCCCACAAATACAGCCTATTATTTAATGATTAATTTAATTGTTTGTTTTTTTAACACTCCACCATTAACATAACACCTTTTTACATTGTTGGCCCACAAACTTTGGTATGGTATCGGCAACTTATTGCTACTGGCTTGACCACATTTAAAAAGTTCCTATCTGATTCGTAGAGTAAGGCGATGACTGTCATCAGGGTCAGTTGAGGACAACAGGAACTAAGGTAAGCCTTTTAAACACACTTCTATGCACAAACACAATGGAGCTCTATAGAGTATGCCTGAATAAATAAATAAATAAATAAGGGGGGACTGGGAATGTTCTCTTTTTCTTCACTGAATAAATCTACTCCAATTAAAGGTAGGACTTTTTAACAATTTTTTTTTTTCAGTTTGAGAATGAAGCTCTTTACAAAATCTCTGCCAACACATGTCACCGGGCCCTATAATTTCCAAAAACACGTTAGAGTTTCACTATGACGTTACGGAACAGGTTCCACCAAGCGAACGACACACGACTATCTCCCTGGCCACGAACGGCACTAATCCACCCGTGTGACTGGTACGCTCAAAGAGTTCGTCCACAAGTCATTACGGCTGCCATTTTGTAACTAAATCCCATAACCTGAGTCACCGGCGTGTCATTGTAGGAACACCTGCTCTTCCCACGTCTGTCGCCTGTCACTCTCTGCTGATTGGCAGCTTGTATTCTGGAGGCGAGCCACAAAACCGCCACCTCAGCAGGTGCCTGGGGGGGCCTGGCTGGGCCGATATGATTTATGTAGGCGCTGATTGTGTCACTTGCTCTGCAAATTGATTGTGTCACTCTGTCCTGTAAACCAGCACCCTGTTGAGGCTGGAAAAGCGGGAAAAAAAAGAATCCTCTGGCTGTCCATTTTAAACTGGAAAGTTTAAATTTTTTTCCATAAAGGTTTGCATATTTTTTTTAAAATAGTGTCACAGACCATCAAGTGTAGAATTTGCAGGCTTTGTCTTTAAACACGTGAGTCAATAAATCCTTGAAAAACACACCCAAAAGGACAAGAGAGAAGAAAGTTGGTTTTATTTGCTCGGAAGACGCTCTGCTTGTGCTTTGGCGCCGTCGTGGATAAGTGGAGGGAATTTGAATGAGATCTCTTCTGGACCTCATTTGGTTTTATAATTCACCCAAAGGACTGATGCAGGTATTAAAAACAAAAGGAGGTCGCTGTTTGGAGCAAAAAGAACAGGTTGATGAGGCCGAGAAAAATAGTAAACATGAAGACAGGTTTAAAGATGAGATTTCTCAAGTAATCTCTTTATGTTACAAATGAAATACAACTACAGAAAGATATATTTAAGATCTCAATGTTGGGCCCTACTTCCTGGATAAATTGCATCTCCCAGCATTCATAGTATCTTGAGGATTTCAATGAGGTTATAAAGGACTCCGACTTCGGACAATCTTTGCTAGATGCCCTGATACCTAAACGTTCAGAAGGAGAACTTCTGAACGTTTGCAGAAGAACCAGAAGAATTTTTTAAGATTTGTCACTTTTCAGAATTCTAAGCGGTTTCCAATTACTACTGCCTAGACAGACCATGATCCAACCACTGAAGTTGATACCTTCCTATTAACTGTATTGATCAGTCACTCCAACAAGCCTAAAATTGAACTGACAGACATACAAAATTGTGGGAATTTATTCTACTTCCTTACGTAGCCAGGGATAGACTCCAGGTGGGGCTGAAGCACCTGCCTTTTTCCCTCTGAACAGAAAAAATGTCCTTCTGAAATCTTTTGATTTTTCTTTTGTTTGGTTTTATCTTGAGTGAAGCCCAGTGCAGCATTGTGTTTATACATTGTTTCTGTCCATGCTAAAGTTGTCTATAAAGAACCTTTTTGAAAAAAAAAAGTGTGACTGTAATTCTGGTAATGAGAGTTCTTACCATCAGCCTCTGATGACTGATTGTGTTTATTTCCTTTAAAGAGTTAAATCATAAAATAAGGCAAATATGCGCTCAAATAGATAAAGAGGATGATGAAGTGTAAATGGACCGTTGTTACGTAGTCATACTGACCACTCAAAGTGCTTTACACTACAGACACATTCACGCATTTGCACGTTTACACCAATCGGTAGGTAACTTGTTGTTGTGTGCCTTGCCAGGAGGCACGTTGATATGATAGGTTATCCAATTTCATAATAAATACCACTGAGTGTATTTTTCTACACCGATTTTGTCTTAAGTCAATCAACATGTTAAATTTAAGGGAATAAGACTTCTCACACCGATTATAAAATGGTCGAGAACTGGACCGTTCTATATTCTGTATAGTCTGTGCACTTAATTTTAAAAGTATCCTACCACAACATGTTTTACACATCAATATATATTTACATATGGAAGAATTTTAGGCCAGTTTGAAAGGGGAAGCAATATGTAAAATTTACTTTTTGTTAGCTCTATGTTATTTGTTTTCAAAAACATGGAGTGTTGCCTTGATTCATGTTTGAGAAACCCTTTAATCGTCATGGAAACCATTTAGCTATGAAAAACACCTCAGTGGACATAGCTCCGCCTTCAAGGACGAAACTACTCCTACGAGCTACAGTTTCTAAGCTTCCACATTACAGAAAATCCCCTCTCAGCTCCTTCAGACTCGCCAGCAATTAGCAAAGAGCTGGTGGAACTGCATTAGCTGAGCTCATTATAGGAGTTGCTTCTCAGTGCAAAAAAGTGACAGTAAAAAAATTGTTAAACGGTTAGCAGAGTTAACATGTTGTGATGACTTCCTGAAGACGGAGATTCAGAAAGAGCAGGAGTTTCTTAAAGAGACAGAGGCCCAATTTTAAGGAGTTAAATGACTAAGTCCAATTTTTCTGAAAGTAAATTATTTAATATGTGCAGCATTTTTATAACTAAAGTTAACATGATTACACAATTGTGCTATAAAATGGCACTATGTCTAAAGTTTTTACATTCAAGGCTTTAGGTGGAATCTCAATCATTTGCATTTGTCGACCCGGTACAATACAGCCGGGCTGAGTCACCAAGCAGAACAAATAACACTTCTGCCAGAGCCATCGAGCCGCTAGTCATCATAAGGTCAAGAGCACATTTTGTCAGTCACATCGGCTCAATAACTCTGTGTCACAATAGCACTTCCCACACTGCAGACAGCATATCACGACCTGATCATCGGCCCACATGTTGTCACACATTGTATTAGTCTGGGCTGAAGGACAACGTAGAGTGACTGTGGGGATCTGACCTATCATTATTAGGCATCACCTTTAGAGAGGTTCACTCGTCACACTGAGTTGTCACACCAAAATAATTTTGTGAGCAGGAAAAGAAAAAAATCAAAAGAAGGAAACAGAAGTAATGTTCGCCCACTTTGATGATTAATATCTTCTGTGCTAAGTGGTGAGAACATAAAGGATGTTTTAGATCACTGTATTTTGTTTACTCTAAACAGACGAAATGTGAAAAGAACGGCGACAGTTTTCTGCTGTCTTACATTTTTATTGTCTTCTATTATATTTGGCTTGTTAGTTGTCCTCATTTTTTAATTATTCTTCCTGATTTTTAAGTAAGTTGAAAGGAAATGTGTAGCTCTTTAATATATGATAACAAGGAGGTTTCGGGACATCTTAAATTTTCTTTTACTCTTACAATTTTTTTAGCTTTGACCTGCTGAGAAAGCTTCTAGTCAATTTAAATTAAAAGCAATTTAAAAGCTTTAATAAAAAGAACAGCAACACGGTACTTAGCCATCTCCTCCTCACTGGATTTCAATGGAGATTCTGGCCACCGTCAGTCTATTATTTCTATTGAGAGAAGAGGTGATGTCACACTGTGTGTGGGCGTGCGGGAGCGTGTGTGTGCGTGTGTGTGTGTGTGTGTGTGACAAATAAGTCCCTGTAAAACTGGAAACTACAGTGATTTAAAAAGGCAAAAAATTATGACAGAATTAACATTTTGATCTGCCTTTAGCTGGTAAATGAGTGATTTCTGTGGTTAGTGTATACTCATACTCAAGAAGATCCAAAATGATTGTCATGAGTATTTCTGAGAAAAAGCTCCTTCTCTTAAAGGGGCAGTCTCTTGTATTTTCCAAGCACAATCAAGCACTGTACTTTTCGGAGTATAAGCTGCTACCTTTTTCCCACGCTTTGAACCATGCGGCTTATAAATCTGTGGATTTTTCTTCAACCACCAGGGGGCTCTGTAGCAGGAAGTGAATCATTGGAAGTCAAAATTAGAAATCAAAGAAGAAAGCGCTAATTTTAATTTAGAACAAGCACATGGAAGCAGCAGGCACGACGGGAAAATGTTTTCAAACTCATACTTCCTCATCATGGAAACAACAGGAAGAAGCTCATATGATGCCGCTTTTAAGTTGAGGGTTATCTCAGGAGGGAAGTAGAGCCACTGCATGGCGTGAACGAATCCATGGTTTGGAGACGGAGGGCTGTGTCCTTAATAAATCCAGCAGACTCATGAAAAACTGAGAGCGGCGGAGATAACTGCGGCTTATAGTCCGGTGCGGATTATATATGTACGTTTCCAGTTTAAAAAAAAAAAAACTGTGTAGATGCGGCTTATAGTGAGGTGCGCTATATAGTCCGTAAAATACGGTTGCTATGTTACCTTCAATTGTTATAAAAATGCTGCACATATCAAATATGACTTAAAAGATGTTGACATTACAATTTAATGCTTTAATGCTCTGTCTCTTTCAGAAGCTCCTGCCTTCGTCGTCACAACCGCTTTCGTCCATTTTGCTGCTTACAGCACGTTTTAGCATTTAGGCAAATGGTTGCCATGAGAGATGAAAGGATTTTTCAAACATGAATGTTAGAATCAAAGTAACACTCAAGGTGTGTCCTGATACCTAGTTCAAGTCTGCCTCTTTCTCACATTCAGAAATCACAGTGGCACAGTTGGTAGCCCTGTTGCTTTGCAGTAAGACGGTCCTGGGTTCGATTCAGGCCCGGGGTCTTTCTCCCACAGTCCAAAAACATGACTGTCAGGTTAATTGGTCTCTCTAAATTCTCGCTAGGTGTGAGTGTGTGCGTGCATGGTTGTTTGTCCTGTCTGTCCAAGGTGTACCCCGCCTCTCACCCGAAACGTTTGCTGGAGATAGGCATAAGTACCCCTCCCGACCTCACTAGGGACACGGGTGTACAGAAAATAAATGGATGAGATTTAAACTGCTTCTTACGCAATTTCTCTGACTTTAAAGCTGCCTTATGTATGTTTTCTGCACATTTGTCAAAACTATCACCATGTCGTGATGGTATGAGACACATAACGTGTGAAAAGATCAATCTCCTCCACTTCTTCACTGAGCTATTATTACTGTCTACAAAAAGGCACAGTTCCCGACCAAACACAACCAATCAGAGCCAGGAGGCGGGTCTTAGTGCTGCCAAACATCCTCGTGTATTCACTGCTAAATGTGGTAATGGCGGAGAAACAACTTACCATTACAGGAAAAATCGTTTTTCTGCCATCATCAGAGGCTATGCTATGTAGCCTTAGCAATCACAACAAGCTAGCTAGCTGCAGTGTAGCATAAAGAAAGGGATGAGATGGAAAGGGGGTAACCAGTGCCTCACGGCGGGATGATCGACAGTGCTAAGACCCACCTCTTGGCTCTGATTGGCTGTTACAGATTATCAGTCTCACATACTGTCATGAACTGGCAATAGCTTCAACAAATGTGTAAAAAAAAATTGTTATAATTATATATATTTTTATAGACAGGGTGCAGCTTTAACACATTAGTTATTGCTAACCTCAGTATGATGTGTTTAAAATCGGACTCATCAATTTACAACTCACCGGTCACCAGTAGGGGGCGCTGAAACTGAAAGTTGGCCTGTTCTGGCCGTCTCTAATTTACACATCTAACAGAAACTCTAAAGGAGAGATGCATTATCAGTAGAAAGCTACACTAATTCAGCTAAATAGAATTTTTTATATATATTTTTTTTTTAGGTTAAACACCTCCTATCTATCTGCACGGTTACAAAAAGCAGCAACGTCACTGACACTGTCCACACCGCTAAGCCTCTGGGAGCAGACCCCGTCCTCCTCAGAAGACGCTCCGTTGCCTGGTTACCTCGTGGAGCGGCGGCGTTAAGCACGGATTGAAAGGTCAGCCACGGGTCCTACTGGGTGTTTTATCAAATCACACAGCTGCGTGGTGGTGGAGGATTCAAGTGAGTTTGTCTTTTCATGTGTTTGTGCTGAGTGTAAATGTTTGAAGCTCTCCTGGCTGCCCATGCATTTAATGCCGTCCTAAAACTCAATAGCCGCAGGGATTTTCCCTGTCCTCAAAAAGGCCCAGGCTCCACCGACGAGTGAAAGTGTTTTAGAATTAGTCGGATCCACAGGCTGGAGGAAAATGAGAACGCAGAAGCTTTTTGGAGCAGCGGTGGTGTCAGGTGGGATTGTTTGGAGACAGTACGTCCCATCAGTTTCAGAGTTTTCAGTTTTTATTTTGGAAGAAGGTTTGTAAGAAAAATAAATACATCGGACAGAAGCAACAGAGAAAGCGATGCAGCTGATGGTGGGATAAGCATGACCATGTCATCCTGTAGCCAGAGCTCCTTTAGTCTGGTGAGGGACAACATGAAGGTGTTTTCTGTATGGAAAAAAACAAAATGGAGGACAGGAAAAAGTCTGCTCCTTTTCTGTTCTAAACATTTAATATATTTACCATCTGATCGTCTGTCTATCCATGCAGACATTGTTCCGTTCTTCCTTCCAACTTCCTTCTCTTGCTTCCTCTTTATTCCTGTCTTTTCTTTCCTTTCTCCTTTGTGGCCTCCTCATTTCCTTCCTTTACTTCAGTCCTTTTCTTCTCCTTTACTTCTTTTCTCCATTCCTTCCTTTCCCATTTCCTTCCTTCATTTACTCCTTCTTCTTTGTTTCTCATTTTTCTTTTTCTGTTCCTTTCTTACTTCCTCTCATTTCCTTAATTCCTTCTTTCCATTTGTTTCTCCTTTCCTCTCTCCTTTCCTTGTTTCCTTCTTTTACTTCCTTCATGTTTCCCCCTTTCTCTGGTTTCTTCCTTCCTCCTATACTTCATTTCCTTTTTATCTCCTTCCTCTCTCTCTTTGCTCCCTTCCTCCCTTAATTTGCTTGAATTTGTGATTTCATCACGAAACATCCGGAGGAACTTCACATGGGAAAGCGCTGCTGCACTGATCATGCTTTCATTATCCGAACGCGAGGCCTCCTATAAAAGGCGACTCTCTGCAGGGTTTCTACTTTATTGTAATGAGTCATTTCAGCGCTGGCGGTGTTACTCAGTCAAACTGTTAAGCGGAAACCTTTCAGAAACAGCAGAGCTGCGTTATCAGGGTCGCACAATGCCGAGGAAGACAGAGGAGATGGAGAATATCAGCCGCTCACAAGGAACAGGAAAACAATCAGTGACAACAATGGCTGCCGAGGGGTTAGCCGTCTGCTAATTGAATGAACAACCGGGTGTGATCTAAAACGGATTCTGAACAATGTCTGTTTTCTTCTTCCTTTAAATCAGAATGTTGGATTCTTTTGTGAGCAGAAGTAGCTCTCTAAAGAGAAATAAAATACTTTATTCTTGTAATTTTATTGCTGTTGTTGTTTTGGCGTGGCACTAACAGTCTGTCGCAAGTCAAGATGTGTGAACAGGCATTTTAATCGATCTTATTTCTAATTTAAAAAAACCCAAAACATTCTGTTGTGATGAGTGAGTTTGTGGCTGAACCAAAATGCAGACAGGAACGTAGAAGGATTTCAGAAATTTAACTGAGATGAAGGAATAAACATGCAAATGCAGTGAACAGCGTGTGGAAGGGAGACGTGGACCAAACCAGAGATGAATGGATGGAGTCAGTAGAGAGCAATGAGACTGGTGACAAAAGAGCGGGTGCAGCTGGGGAAGGGAGCAGGTAGGAGCAAAAGAGGAAATGATTAACAGCTGGGTCGGGCAGAACGAAAGGGTAAACCTGAACCGTAAACAGAAATAAAAACTGATCTAGTGAAACAAATCCAAATGACAATCAATAGCTGCATTTCCATTGACCACAGAACTGCTCAAATTGGAAAATAAAATGAATTCACTTAATGAAAAGCGCAGCCAATGGGAGAAACAGAATCAACAAAGAGGTCAAGAAATAAGAAACGATCAACACAAAAAATAAAAATTGAAAGTACAAACATCAAAAAATCATAATACTTTCAATACAGACTCAGAAACCCTATTCCACCTGTCTGAACACACGAAACATAAATAAGCCGAATGCGAGGAAAATCCAGTCAGCTCCCAGGATGAAGCCAGCGAGGCTTGAAAATAATAAAGCCTCACTTGTCCGATTGCTCTGCATCTATTTTCACACACAACGCTGAACGTGTCACCTGTTATTCACGAGGTTTGGGTTTTATACCACGTGTTCCCACGGTGACATGCGTGGACGCGGCGGCTCAACCTCCGCTGTGCACGCGTCTGAGAGATAGAGCGCCGCTTTTAGAAGGCGGTAAGGGGGCAAAAGCATGAAGTGTGACATTGAAAAGACATTGAGGAGATAATGTGACTTAGCCAGCAGTCTGAGGTGCAATACATATTTTTCTTCTATTTCTGTGTCACCTCCACCTCCACCCCCACCCAGGGCCTGCTGGGTGCAGCTCACGCCGCCGGTCCCGCACGTTTATCAATGAATGTATTTAGAGAAGCTCCTCTTTGTGGAACGTGATGGATGTACCGTGGCAGGAGCATTACGTTCATGGCTAATGCCTTCCCCTTGACCCGCTCCCACAGTATGCCACAGTATGCCACAGTATGCTGTGTATCTACATATTGCATTTTAATGGGGTGAGGAGCAAACACATCCATAACGAAGGCGTAGAGACAACCAGTACTTGGGCTTTCAACTTTTTTTTTCTGCTGCCTTTAACTGACCAGCTGTATGTTACATTGTATGTTCCTCTGTTGTCTTCCAGAAAATTGCAAAACTGACAAAACACAGAGTTTCTTTAAATCAAGGTGTAAAAAACCACAAACGTTTAGAGTTTATTTTGATTCCCTGAACCTGGAACATTCATGTATATTTGCTTTATGATTTTGGTGACTGAATTTGACAAAATGTAACATTTATTACTGATTCAGATGCTATATTAGGGTTTTTTGTTGTGTAAATCACTTTGACCTTGACTTGGTCGGTACTGATTGATGGCAATTGTTACTAAGAGAGAAAACACAAATTATTTGGTTTAGGGGGCTTTTCTTTTTTCTTTCTTTTTTACCTGGATGGTGTCAAGTTGTTGTTGGTTGCTTTTTTGTCCTAATTTATGAATTTTGCATTTAGGATTTTGTATTTACATATACTTATCTTAATTTGATATTAAAATTTGGTGATAAAAATATTTAACTATGGCAAAAAAAGAAAAGAAACTGCTTGAAGTAAATACTTTTGCAGTACTGTGTGCGTATCTTAAACGGGCAGTATTATTTATTTTCTAGGAACACAGTTACTTGATTGCTCTATAAAATGGCACTATGTTATGTTGAGTTGCTACAGAAATGCTTTACATATCAAATATGATTGAAAAGATTTTGTAATTCAACAAATTGAAATTGGGCCTCTGTCGCTTTAAGAAATTTCTGCTCTTTCTGAAACTCCGCCTTCAGGAAGTCATCACAACATGGCTCCCCTATAAACCCTTTAACAAAGTTTTTACCAGCGTTGCTCTGAGAAGTAGCAGTTCCAACAGGTGTGTGCTAATTGCTGCTGGCTAGTCTGAAGGAGCTGAGTGGGGGAGAGCTGCTCTGTGAGGGGGAACGTTGGAAGCTTAGAAGCTTCAGCTCAGAGGAGGAGCTTCATCTTCGAAGGTGGAGCTAATTCCATCCAGGCATTTTGACTAGCTGAATGGTTGCCATGGAAATTAAAAGATTTCTCGAACATGCATGAAAGAATCAAATATGAACATGATGCAAAGTCGATTTTACATAATACATCCTCTACAAAAGAGTAACAATAATGCCTTCTTTGTCAATAATATCAACCAAAGGACGGTGAATGGACACTTGCCGACATCAAAGTTCATTAGCATGTGCTGTCACTATCATAGTTTAAATAATTACTACTGTTACACCCAATCAAGCTCCTTTAAAGAGAGCATTATGAGTCTGTACAAGTCCTGATCTTTTTGCCAATAACATGTGCAAACACTATAGTCATCATTATGGCCTGATTATCTCCTAATGATGCGTTGTATCTCTTGACTACCTCAGGCTCAGCGCTACTGATGTGTTCATTAGTTTGTTGCTTAATTCCCCCTCGAAGTCCACAAACTAAACGCGGAATGAAGCCGACTGATTCTCTTCACCGTTCTTTTTACCCTGTCACCAAGCCTGAAGGACAGCAGCCGCTGCCGCCGCACGTCTCCCCCTACTTCCTGCGCTCCTCTAATGAATTCTCATGCTGTTTGTCATCACTTCCACCTTCGGTGAACACCAGCCCGCCACAGCTCCCCCAACAGAGCAGTAAAGTCGGGTTTGAGGAATGTGCGCGGCAGCCAGGTTGCTTCCACCGACATCCCCCCAACCAACCCCCCTGTCTGTGTGCAGTAAAAATTTAATGGACCCAAACATGCCGTACATCCATTTTAGCAACCGAGGAGGAAGCAAAAATTGCAATCACCCTCTCTGCACCCCGTCTCCGAAGAGAGAGGCCAGGAGCAAAAGAGAAACACACTTTGTTGCTGAGGTGGCGCGCAGTGTGGCGGCGGCGGGCAGGCCTAATAACGTGGCGCCCGTCAGATAACCGTCGTCTGATTTAATGTGGCTTTGTGCCACGTTGCCACCTGCCTCTCTGCGTTTTGATTTATAGAACAGGGAAAAAAACACCCAAACTCTGACTCAAATTTTCTTTGTAGCAGCTGTAGAAAAAGAAAAAGAATGTAATGTTCAGAAGAACAACAAGACAAAAAAACACTAGTTTGACGGAAAAGTTGAAGGCAATTTCTCACGGACAAGACTCCAGGGATCTACAGTGTATTGGCGATATCCCAACCTGCCTTTCCTCTTGTTTTTCCACTGACTCAAGATGTTAATTTTGGATCACAGATTTTTTTTTTTCTTCCCTCGACTGGATCCATTTGGGTTCGGCGATCAAAGAACTCTGCAGACACCGGTTCGACAAACTTTTCCAGCTCGCCAGCCGGGGCGGCGGATTGATGTGTTCTTCCGAAGCGATGTTAACGATCACGACTCTCTGAAGACTGATGAGAGTTTGCGCTATATATTTCCTCCCGCTAATGTCTCCCCCGACCGGCTGAGCGCCGCAGGAGGAGCAGGAAGAATGAGGCTGGAACTGCACCGAAGCACTTCCACAAATCCCTTCCAGCTGTATTAACAGCAGCGCGGTGCGGCCGTGGCAACCGGTTCAGGAAGCCGTTCTTAGAAACGGCTGATTGAGCCTCTTGTCGTGACGGACTAGGTTCTTGCTCTCCGGAGGAAAATCGGTGCTTTTGGATTCGTTGCAATAAAAGGAATTTCATCTGAAGCAATAATTATCTTTCCAGGGAGTTTTAAACTTGAAAAGAAAAAAAATAAAAGGACATTTCTGATCATTTTTGTGCTGGCAGGAAGGTCCTGGGGTCGATTCCCACCCTGGGGTCTTTGAGAATTGACTTTGTTTTCCGATGCATTCACTGGTTCTCTCTGGGTACTCCAGCTTCCTCCTGGTCCGAAGTCACGACTGTTAGGTTCTATGGTAACACTTTATTTGTATGGCTGTGCATAAGCATGAAATGACACTGTTGTAAGCATGACATAACACCCGTTATGAACATGAAGGAGTCTTCATGAATGTTTATGACTGTTCTTATTAAGTCTCATTCGGTAAATAATGAAACTTTCGGAGAAAAGTTGCATTACATTACAAAAGTCCAATAAAAATGTTAATTTTGCATTAAAAAAGTGTTATTATTTACTGACCGACAATCCATGACAACAGTCATAAACATTCATGAAGACTACTTCATGTTCTTGACAGGTGCTATGTCAGTCACACTCCTTCAAATAAAGTGTTATCGGTTTGATTTCCCTGCATGAATGAACATATTTCGAAAAGCACAACTATCGATATTGATTAACTAAAGGACTGCAATTAAAATGGCAGTATTACGTAAAATCGACTTTTTTGAGCTTTACTAAAACCTTTGAGTTTTACTCAAATACGCAGCATCGTACGCCTCTAGCTGCCGTTCCTCTTCTGGTTGCAAAATCCCAAACTCAAACAGACACATCAAGAAGCGACAATTAGTTTCTCTGAATATTTAATCAGGTGACGTTTTGCTTCAGTGCAACACCACCCAAAGTGAAAAGGGATTATTCCAGTTATCAGTGGAAATTATTTTCCATCATCAAGACAAATGTGGGAGATGATTGTTTTTTTCCACTGTGGGGTTTCAGAAACAGGAAGTAGAGTAGAATACATGAAAAAACGTTTAATAAAACCCTGACCAGATTCGGCTATTGAAAACATAGTATTTCAACATTGAATTCAATTATATTTCTACCTGCAGTTCTCATCTTCAGCACTAAAGTTGATTATGTAGACGAAGGAACATAATTTGGCTTCATATTAGAATTAGGAAGGAAGTAATTAGTCTTGCACTCTTGTGTCATCTTGGGCAGCACAGGAAGTGATTCAATAGCTCTGTCTGAGGAAAAGTGGGTCACCTAAGTGGTCAAATATCATCTAGTGATTGATCCAACGGTCCCAAAGAGCAAATCTAGGGTTTATTAGCCCATTAAATATGAGGAGTTTAGACAAAATGTTACAAAAAACAAAGTCTGTCCCACTTGTCCTGCAGTGGTTAGTGGAGTGAAATGAGGAAGAGGGGGATTAGAGAGGCGCTGGGGACTTTTAATCCAGAAATGCTCGTAAACAAGAGTTTACTTAAGGTGCTGTGGGCTCAGGAGGAAACCACATTGAGCTCTAACAGGAGGATGACTGCAATATGACAAGTCATCCTGGGTTTAAAATGTTTTACCACCACAGTCACAGCTGTCGCCTTCAACGGCGCCATCAGCCCCGTCATCTGTGTGAGGCTGGTTGTCGTGAAGATGTTCCGACGGTGATTTTGGCAACTTTAGGAAATAATTAGCTGGTTTTTGTGATTGGATTAATGTAATCCTTGTTTGTTCCTGCTTGGTTAGTGATTGGAAAAAAAATTTTAAAAACTCTGGCCATTCCCACCAGAGCGTTCAGTTTGCTCATATATCATACTGACTGTTAGTAGACGACAGAAATGCTTGTTTTCTTGTTTTACAGCCGCCACTAGTATACATTCTTTGGTTGTTGATTGTTTCAAATTTGTTTTTTAAAAATACGACATTACATATTACTTCACATTTACACATAAGACTATATCCAAGTGGCTAATTTCCAACCCTAGTCCCATTGGCAGGTTGAAGTATATTTATTCAGTATAAGGAAAAAAAAAAGCAGCCTCAGACTACTGCATAAAAAAACTCTATCAAGGAGAAAAACAAGAAACTAAACCATTGTTTGCAATTTGTAGACCATAATGGTTAAATAATTTTGACTTTTTAGGCTGAATAGAGTTAGCACAGTGGCGCTAAAAATAGAGTTGTATATTGTTAAGCAATGCTAAGCTAAACAGGCTAATCATGTGACTAGAAAAGCTACCCCGTGCCCCAAGTCAGGGGTCCCCAAACATTTCTGTGCCATGGCCACTCAAACAGCATTAGCCTCTCCCTTTGCAAAAAATGCTACAAAATATGTACAGAAACATCACTTTTAAGAATGTTTTTTCTTACGTTTATTCACTATTCTTTCTGTGCAAATGCTGCCTCATACTTTCAGATTTGAGTTTCCTGTGAGTTCTTAAGTTTTTTTTTTTTTCAGCACATTCCTTCCTGTCTTTTTCTTGTCGAAGACTTTGTCTATTTCTTGATTGCTAGCCATGCTAGCTTGAGGCAAAGCAACTTGATAAATTTGACTGGCAGCCAATCAGGAAGATAGGTGTGGCAAATAACATTTCAGTAAACAATTTTAAACTTACATTTTATAGTTATTGAAAAACAGAAACATTTTATGATTTAAAAAAACCTAATGTTAGTCAATACTTTTTAGTTTTGCATTTTTTTTCTCATCTTCTCTCCAATAATCTAAGGTCTCTATAGCACCACCTGGTGGCCTCCACTTTGAAAACCACCGTCGTAAGCCACTGTAACAAACAAATCTGTGTAGTATGCCAAACAAATCCATGTGTTTTGTTTGGCTGAAGGGGCAGTATTATATGTTTTCCAGGCACATAGTGACATTTTATAGAACAATCAGCCTTTAGTTGTACTAAAAATGCTGTATATATCAAATATATGACTTCAAAGAAATTTTCTTTATAATTTACCAGAGTGAAATTGGGCCTCTGTCTCTTTAAGAAAAAAAATCTCCTGCTCTTTCTGAAACTCCATCTTCAGGAAGTCATCGCAATATCGCTTCTCTATTAAAGCCTTAAAGTTTTTACCGGCGTTACACCTAGCAGTAGCCCATACAATGAGCTCAGCAGATGCACAGTTTGCTAAAGGTGTTTGCTAATTGCTGCTGGCTAGTCTGAAGGAGCTGAGTAGGGGAGTGGCGGGGAAGGGCTGCTACATGAGGTGGAACCTTTGGGCACAAATGAAACTACAGGCTCAAGGAGGAGCTTCATTGTTGAAGGCAGCACTCGGACCTCCCAAGAGCGGGAGATTAAAAGATTTCTCAAACATGGATGAAAGAATCAAGGTGACACTCCAGGTATGTTTAAGAAATAACACTGTAACATGACGTACAAATCATAAAACTTGATTTTACATAATGCTGCCCCTTTAAATAGTATTGGTATTCAGGTTTTAGTCCACTGTGGGACAGTCTAACACTGTAGTGCATTTAGATGAAATTGCAGTTTTAGTGCCACCTTTCTACAGTTTGTGCCCCTGCCTGCCCCCCCTAAGAAAAAAAAAATATCTAGGCACACCCCTGCAAAGTACCTGGTGTTTTTCAGTTGACCTTGTAATGTTGTCATGTAATACAACACCCAGATGCTCCGGCTCACCCGCGCGCGCTTTCAGCCGACGTCCATTCGCCGCAACAAGCTAATCCTCTCCCAGCTAAGTTGCGCGAGCGGCCCATTACAGTCGGCCCACAGCGAGCCGCACGCGCCGCTGGGCCCCGATAAGCTACGAACACTCCTTTGATTTTTGGCAGCATGATTGGACCGTCTGGAGCTATCAAAGCCCTTCAGTGGATCAGTGCAGGTTGAGCACCCACAAGAAAATCTGTCGCGCGCTATATTTTTTACTCACACGTGTGCGAATAAAAATAATAATAATATTAAAAAAAAATGCGCCTGTCTCTAAAGTGGCCAATATACGGCCGCAGATTGAAAGAGAGATTGCCAGGCTTAGCATCTGTGACCTTCCTCCTACTCACCGCCGCTGCTCTTCCGCAGCAGTGCTGTATATTTTTCCGGCTGTGGATGTTTATCTGCGGCCCAAACATGCAGCGCCTGCCGCGCGCGCGCGCGCCGCAGCAGCAGCAGGCGCTTCAGCGACATCACAAAGATGGATTAAGTCGCGCGTTAAATTGCCTCTTTGAAGGAAATGAATAAATAGAAATCTGAGGGAATAATTCCTCGACTGTTCGCTGTCTAATGTGAGTGCGGTTGCATAATGCTGCTCTGTTCTGCTGCCGTGTTTCTGTTGCTGGGTGATTCTCTACAATTACTTTGCTCAAAAACCTCCTAGTAATGCCCCAAAACTTGAAGCTGCTTTTGTGAACAGAATGTATTACCGGAGCTGAACCCATTTATTTCCTTGACAGTCATCTGAATTGTTCGCACACATTTTTTAAAGGCATATAGCCTTAATCTCTCTGCATCAATTTGCCTTTCATAAAACATTGTATGTTTTTCTGCCTTTTGTATTTCGTTCCCAGAAAGCTCTTAGCTAAACGTCAGGGAAATGTTTCGGGAAAATGTTCAAAGCTACTATTAGGGATTCAGCTCTACTTATGAGTGGGTCTGGCTACCGACATCAAGGTACAATAAAATTAAAAAGAGTTTCAATTTCAAAACCACTCAAATTTTCAATCATTATTTTTATGGTCTGAAGTGGTTTTCCAGCTTAACAGGGCATAGAGTATAGCAGTGCTACCCCCTGCTGACCAGCTGGCTAAAATAAGTCTGCTACCCTTTTTCTTTCATTACAAGAAAAATACATTTGCCAGTTTTTAAAATTGTCTGGCTGGTGTCAACCCTTGTGGAGCACAACTCAGCAAGTATTTAATAGCCATGTCATACAAAACTGAGAAGTTGAAGGAAATGTAACCACCCTCTTATGCTGGCAAAACAGCAAACGTATGAGATTAATTACTTTATTAAATTGGAAATAACAATCCCCGGTGGGAGATTGGAACTAATCATTTTAATTTCCATTGTGTTCAATAACAAAACATGGTTCCAAATTCACATTTTGAAGCTGCAAACTGAATAAAATTCATCTTGATATCTTGATATTGTGACATCAAGATATTGATATCACAATATCTTGAGATGTCAACCAGGAAGTTAAGGCTTGGGCACAAATACATCTTCCAAATTATAGTATGGTCCTAATTATACAGCCCAAAGTTTACAAAGTTGTCAAAGCATGATAAAAGTCAACGTTTTGGAGTGACCGTCTTTGTTTCTTGATCAAAATCGGTCAGTCAGAAGACAAAATAGTTCTACTAGTTCTTTTTTTCAACACTGTGTTCATGTTGTTTTCATGGAAAACCAGGCTGAAATCAACTTGAACACTCCAGCAGCCCAAACAGATAAAAAACCCCCAAACATCTAGATGTTGAAGAAACATGCTTGTCTACCTCCAACAGTAGAGCAGAGAAATACCAACATATTGGCCTAACAGCAGGCAGTCCCGTAGAAACAAAAGCTCCTGGTTACTTTGCATCGGTTCACCCACTGATGGGTCAACGTCTGTCCAGCGTCGCAAAACTCAATTAAAGGCTCCATTCGTCAAGAGCTCCAGCTCCTTGGCGCCAAACGTCAATGGGAGAAAAAAAAAAAAAAAGAAAAAAGAAAACTCACATTATTGCTCACTCACCAGTTTCCTGTCACAGCTTATTTCCCCCTCTGTTCTGGTCTCTATGTTTCAGCTTCCTCCCAGGCTTCTAAAAGCAATTTCATCCTTACTGTGTTTTTCAAGCTCTGTGAACATAATATCCCATTGTTTGGTTTCAAGTGTAATTTTGAAATTTTGCATTAAGCGCTGTTGTGGAAACAGACATTGTGTATTTTGCATTGGGAGCTTCAAGGACGGTAACAAACTTAGCAGCGGCTTAGTGTACGTTATGTATCAAGAGACTTTGCTTCCAAGTACTGAGGAAATGTATGTAAACATCTGATTTTGAAGATCTTTATAAATAAATCTTGAGAAACAAGTTTGGATTTAACTTCGCACACATTCAGATAAACGATATGTAGCAACTAAAAGCTTAAAAGCAGCCGACTGTAGGATCTGTGTACAAACTAAACCCATTTCTAACCATTAATTAATAACAGACTTGCCATATATTTGCAAAGTTTCAGCCAACCACTGACACATGAGTGAGATGGCATTGGCTGGAGGCTATTATGGCAGGTAGGTAGGAAAAGTGTGACGAGCAAACACAGGGAGCAGCCCTGTCAGCGCTGTCACTGAGATAACCAGTGGCTGTCATTTCATTATTCTCTCTTTGAGAACAGCTTTAGAACATTTACTTCCCCTTTCTGGACGACACCAACACACAGCTTCAGCGTTACCCTCGAACGGGAGCGCAGAGTCAGAAGTAAAGTGACTCAAAGTAAGGATTATGAATTTACAACACGATCATAAATGTCACTCCCTTGTAGTTCTTGTTACATATTGTGTTTTGCACATTTTAAGGGGGCAGGATTACGAATTTTCCAGCCATTTTATAGAACAATCAATGAACTATGTTACCTTCAATTGTTATAAAAATGCTGTATACGTGAAATATGATTTAAAATTGGGCCTGTGTCTCTTTAAGAAACTCCTGCTCTTTCTGAAACTCCGCCTTCAGGAAGTCGTCACAACAAATCTCCTCTATTAAACTTTTAGCAATGTTTTTTTCTAGCTTTTCACTGAGAAGTAGCTCCTATAATGAGCTCAGCAGGTGTGGAGTTCCATCAGGTGTTTGCTAGTTGCTGCTGGCTAGTCTGGAGGAGATAATTGAGTTGCCAGAGAGAGGTAAGCTTTGAGGCACAAGCTTGAAAACGTGGAAAGATTTAAGCTCAAAAAAGTCTATTTTACATGATACTGTCTCTTTAAGGAATCCTGTAACACTGATGTCTCTTGCTGCTATGCAACAGTGATCATGATTCTGAACTACTTGGCGCATGAATAAACTTGCTCACATGTAATTTTGATTCCATTTCTTATTTAACGTAAACAACACGATTGCAATTTTTTTTATTTTTTTTCCGACATTAGCGGAATATAGCGACAAAGTTTTGCGCCCGTTTGTAGCGGAAACGCAGCTACTGCTACAAAGGCATGATTTAGATCAAACCTTTATCACGTGTCACATCTCTGGCTTTAACATCAAAAAATTTGAAACATTTCCAAATGGATATAATTACTGTTAATGTACTGTTGGTATAACTTCAAAACCCTTAGATATTGTTAAAAAAAAAAGTCAGAGCTCAGTAAAACACTGTCGGGAACTGAGAGAGGAATCCTTTTTAGTGACTTGGGAGGAAGGAGGAAAAAAAAAAAAGAGAAAAGTTTAACGATAATGAATGTTGCTTCTTAATGGAGTAAGAAGGCAAGGTAATTATGATTTCCCCGCAAAAGAAGACCCATCAAGCTAATTATTCTTTCTTTTCATTTTGAAAATGAGCTGATACTTTATCTCTGATAACCGAAGCGACTGGCGACTGAGGAGCGAGCAAACACGAGTTTCCGTCATTGTAGAGCCTCAGCTGATTAGCAAATGAGGGGCCACTAATCACGCTGAAAGATGTAAAAACCAAATTATCTGTCACACGAACAAAAAGCACAAAAGGATGAAGCAAAAAAAAAAAAAACACCTTAAAAATGAGAGCAGATATTTTCTATATTGTTGAACCGATACAGAATCATTCACCGTGAAAAGGGGATTGCTTACTTAATGATCTGGAAACACCTAATGAACCCACAGGGATAAGAGGAGAACTTTTCTTCATTTTTTTTTTTTTTTTTTTTTCCATGAAATGATTCTCACCCTGCTTAACACTTATGACTTTCTGATGGATTCTAAATTGAGAAAGTCAGGCCTATTCATCTCGACCCACAGCCCCCATCGTTTCCCCGAGAGCCGCATTGATTAAGTTCAACAATAGCCTTGTTAATATACAGGCTGAGAAATGAGGAGGCCCTGTCGTTGAGCCCAAGTAATTACATACATTCATAACAATAAAGATGGCTTTCAGCACAGAAATTCTGCCTCAGAATTAAAAAAAAAAACAAAAAATGAACTTCAAACGCTGGCCGCTTTGATGATCATATAAATATGATCCCCGAGTCGTAAGGGCTATTTGTACAGAGTCAGTGTTGGAAATGATGATATTACTTTATGTTGTTTAATATTATTGGCTGTTCCTTTTGCATATTTTTTCCATGAGTAATTGAGTTATTTTGTCAATGCAAATGACCCCAAATTTTCTTGTACCCAAGAGGCATATTCAGTGCATGTTAATTTCCAGGAATTAAGTAACATAAATGAAGTTGGACCAGAAACCGAGCTACCCAGATGTATTTGATCTACAATGCCTTGCAAAGGTTTACATACATTTGAACCGTTTTATGTTACAACCACAAAAGTCGATGTGTTTTATTGAGATGTGCGTCATTGTGAAGTGAAATGAAAATGATACGTAGAATATTTAAACGGCAGAATTTGAAAAGTGTGCGGTGAATGTTCAGGACTTTGTGGAATCTGCTTTAGCTGCAACATTTGAGGGTATTACTCAAAGTTTTTGTCTATTCTTTGAAAAAAAGCTCAAGGCTAGTCAGCTTGGATCGATGATTAGCATTTTCAGGTCTGGTTCCAGTTTCTGAATTGGATTCTGTTGTTGTAGACTTTGGGTGTTTTCATACCTGATAGTCCGGTAGACTCGGTTCAATATTGGACCAAAGTTGCAACATTTGTTTCATTTTCAGCTGGTGTTGTTTGCTTTCAGACTGCACTGTGTCAAATCAACCAAATCTGTTCACCCCATCGTCTGTGGTGGCGCTGCACCAAGAATCACTGAAGGAAGTCACATAAAAACCTCTGAATAAGACAGAGCTTAACTCCCTTATTCACTAAATACATATAAAAATGGAATGGGATAAGATTTTAGTGGTTGTAGGATTTTACTTTTGTCTTTGGTAAAAGACCACCAGCCATTTCTTCCACTAGCGCGTTTGTTTTGGTTGCATTTATCCAGAATGCCCTGTACTATATTCCGCTTCCTGTTTCTGGAGCGATCTCCAGTCCGCTTGGCATTCACATTCAAACCGCACCTGAGTTCACTTCAACCGAACCAAGACATAGATTTTCAGGTGTACCAGAATTGCCTTTCTTGGTCCAGATCAGAGTCCGATTGCACGTTCACACCTCCCCAGACGAACCGGACTTTTTAAACACATGAACTAGAGTTTCATTAAAGCGGACTAAACAAGACTGGTGTGAATCCACTCTAAACAACATTAAGGTTTCTTTTCTTGTGTTTTATTTTTTGAATAAGGTTTTGGAATAACACAATAAAACTTAATGTTTACTATTGTTAGGTCTAAAAACATGAAAACCAGGTATCATTTTCCTTACACTTCTCAATTATTCCCTACCTTGTATTGGTCCTTCACATAAAATCCTAATAAAGTAAGATTTGTGTTGCAGGCCAAACTGTGAAAAGGTTTATCTCAGTGAAGCACCATGTACACTTACTGCCTGTCTGCCATGTGTACAAATTACACCATTTTGGTGTGGTTTGGTATTTCTCCACTGAGTGTACTTTCCAGTCTATTCAGCAATATAAACACTGGTGCAACACATAATTATTAATCATTACTGTTGAACTTTACAACAGAGTTGTCTGTTTGGTAAAGTGTTTTGGCTTATTTGCATGTCCAGTGAGCTAAATGATCACTTGTTCCTCCATAAATCTAATGGCCACACTCTATTACAGGAGATCTTAGACGCTAATCACAAGCCATTTAGTTTGACTATTAACCAGTGACATTGACCTGTCCCATCTATTAAGCAGCGCTGGCCTTCATTAGCCCCTCTGAATCTGTAAACATTAACCTTTGCTGGTATTATTACACTTTCTAATCCAGTTAGCCGCCTTGCTTCCAAAACCCTCCATTCCATTTTCTTCCACAATCCGGCTCGCTCTCTCCGGCTCTCTGCCTCACTTAAGGATGCAGGCTGTTGGCTTGGGGCTCAGAAAGTCATCATTTGATAGCCTATGGGCTGTGCTTATCTGCTCCAGGGTCATCAGAATATTCCATCCTTCCATCAGTCCATCCATCCATCCATTCATCCATCCATCTGGGCGGCTCACTTGCACATTCATCCCAGAGATCTCGAGTGATACGTGGAGCCTGTAGCTGAACGCGGCAGCTAAAACTACTCTGGGGCAAAACAATGTTAGTTTTTCAATGCGCTGTGCATTATTGCTGTCGTGCCATGCTGTATGGCTTGTTCGCCAGTGTGTGTCAAACCTCTTGAGATGTCCTTGGGCCAGTTGTAAATGCAGAGAAGCATATGGGAAAAAAAAAGTCTTCACTCCAGGCGAGTGCTTGGCAACTTTTAAGAAAGCGAAAGCAAAAAGTTGCAGCTGGTAAGACCTCGGGTAATTTGAAATATTGGTCAGTGTGAAGAGTGTTGTTGTGTAGCAGGGTTTGGGCCGGTACAGTCACTAACTGTTCCTCTTCAGGTAACACTATTGTGTTTCTCATTCCATAAACAATTAAATCCAACATTACAGATACCTGACATTATGACACATACATTAAAATGTTTCTCAATAACATTTGCTATCCAAGCTAGCATCTTCAATTTAGCAGAACTAACATATTACACAACACTATTCTCCATTTAGCAGCTAGCTAGCATATTTCGCAACACAGTCATCATTTTAACTTATTCACAATACAGAAGGACAGCTCTAGATACAATCCAGAATTCCTTTTTCTGTGTACTCTGGTAGCCAAGCAGCGACATTTTGTTGCCAAATTCACTGTGGTGTCTTTGTACAGTAACAATAAAGTAAGTCTAAGTCTACCTCTCAACACAAACCGGCAAGACTGAACACAATAAATCTAAAATCATGTGGTTGGGTAGATAACCATTAATACAGAAGGTAGCAGAAACAACCCAGGATGCACCAGTTAGCTGCTATGTTAGCAGTGCAACTAGCATGCTAATGCCAAAATGCCAACACAATATAACTTCATTTACCAAAGTCAGTAATTTAACGGAGTATATTTACTTACGTATTGCACTTAAGTACATTTCTTGAGTGTTTTTACTTTACTTGGGTGTTTAATTTTTGGGGAGAATTTATGACATTCAATTTTGGCTCAGCGTAGTTGTTGTTTTTCTTTAATGAAATGCAATTTGCTGTATGCTATGCTCCTCACGAGAAGGGTAACCAATCAAAATCGCCGCTCACACCTTCCTTGTGATGTGCATCTTAGCTCCATGTTTGATATTTGTAAGCTTCTATGTTAAATATGGCATTGTAATTGCCAGTCTTGCCGTTTGTCTTCACTGCTTTTCTTTTCTTTTTTGGTGGTAGGGACTGGCAGAGTGGTTCCACATGTCAATAACAGTGAAAATTTTGATTCCCAATACAAAAATACAGATCATTACTAATGGAACTTTGAGTCTTTTTTTCCGTCAGACCTTACCTGTGCACACATAATGGCATCGTCTCCATACAGCTGAGTGTTGACGTTTTGACTAACATTTGGTAAGTTGTAGATATACAATAAAAACAAAACTGGTCCAATTATGGAGCCCTGAGGTTCGCCAATTTGACAGTCTAAGTCACAGGTGTCAAACTCCCGGATGCCACTGCCCTGCAACTTTTAGACGTTCCTCTGCTGCACCAGCTGAATAGAATAATTAGGTCGTTATCAAGGCTCTGGAGAACTTATCTACACAAGGAGGAGGTAATTAAGCCATTTCATTCCAGTGTTTTGTACCTGTGGCACATCTAAAAACTGCAGGACAGCGGCCCTTGAGGACCAGAGTTTGACACCCCTGGTGGATAAATTTAACATGGCTGACATGTTTCATTTGCCAAATGTCCAAAGGATGGCCTTTTCAAAAAGTTTTGCTAACCTGAACTTTGGTGTTTGATCGTTCACAGTATAAATCTAGGAAACAAGCAACACCAAAAGTTTGAATATCTAGCATACATGACTTTATCATGAAAGACACTAAGTGCTTTTTTAGTTGAATGATTCACACATGTATAACCTTTACATAAAGGTTCTATTATTTACTTTCCAATCCATTTTTCCAACAACTGCTTTATTATCCTTTTTTGTTTTTCTAAATGGAAAAATTGTGATGCTTTTGGACAAGTAGAGCTTTCTGATTGATTGCGGTACCCAGAACACTTCCAGGAAGAAGCAAAAGAAGCACAGCCATAAACATTTTTCATGTCAAAAGACAAACTCCAAAAAAGTACAGTCTTGGTTACAAAAAGGCTTACTATGACTCGACGAGGAAAAGAAAGTGGTTTACTCACTCACTTACTCAAGTGTGACCCTATTAAAGCTCAATTGTGCCATTGCTGTTGAATTTGAAGCGCCCCACCCTGCGCTGAGTGGAATCAGTCCCCTCACTCACTCACTCTGAGATAAAAATCAATGCTCTCCCACAGCGCCGTAATCAATAGTGCGGCCTCCGCTACAGAGCCACAAACGCTAAAGGAGACTCTCATTATCTCTGGCTGCCACACTTCTTTTTGCTTTGACAGCTGGACATCTTGATTTACCCGATTACAATAATTTCCAGCTCAACCAGGGCACTAAATACGAAGACAAACTGGTTTTACTTTGAAAAACGAGAGACGTTTTCAGAAAACCGTCTTTGGGATCTTTTGGTGTGTGCTGCATTTTAATTGAGCTTTCTTTCGAGCAGCTTTGCCAACTTCTTGATATTAAGCTAGATGACCGTCTAGGTCTGTCACGATAATTTTGCTGGACGATAAATTGCCCCAGTAATTATTGCGATAAACGATAAGATTGTTGTTCTGAGACCATTTTCAAGTGCTATATCAATAACAGCATAATGCAAGTTCATCCTCTCAACGACCAATACATTTTTAATTTAGTAAAGAACACTGGAACAGGAAGACATATTAAATATCCAAAATAAAACACAACAACCAAACACAATAAAGAAAGAAGAAACAAAAGCCACACACAACTGAAACCATGAATAAAATGGATTATAGAGTCTCTAAATTAAATAATCCTTCAAAAAGTATCGGTATGGAAATTATCAAGTTTATTTTAATTCATCATGTGATTAATGAATTACTCACTGCAACAGTTGTGGTGGAAAATGAATACTACACACCACCCTAACGTGGCAGCCATGAAGCATGCTAACGGTATACGTTACATTAGCACAGTTGAACGATGGAGCTAACTACCTATCAATTCTGAAAGAAAACTAAACTGTATGTACTGTACTATTTAGTGAGCCTTTTAGCCAAAGACACATTTGGATTGTGTGGTCATTTAGGTAAGAGGCGGCACACCGTCAGAAAGTAGCGGTAAGAAACTGGTCATCCATTTTGTTCCAGGATCCTCTGAGACATGAAGATAGCTGCAGCTAGCAGGTTTAGCTAATCTGGGTTTACCCTACAACAGAACATCCAGAGAGTCTTTTCGCATCAGGAGATATTAAGTGCTTATACTGTACAACAAAATATTTCTCCAGAAATTTTTAACAAACTTTTAAAATTCCACAAAAAAATCCAGAACAAATCTGGCCCAGGTGAGACTTCAGTTTTAGCCTCGTTAGACCCAGGAACACGCCTTTAGAACTGAGCTTTCTGATTGCATTTGCAAACTCTAATCTGGCTTTTTATGTTGTTCTTAAAGTAATGGCTTCTTCACGTCAGAGTGGGCGTGATTTTACTATGAAGAACAGACTGTTTTAACCAGCACCTTCACAAGGTCATTCGATTTTCTTTCTAGGGTGAATTCGAATCTGTTTAAACAGAAGGATGAAGCTCCTTTAGATACCGTGAAATTTTATTAACAAGATTTGTGAAGGTCCATAATTGTTCTTGTTTTTCTGTTGTTTGTTTTTTTTTCTTCTTCTTTGGATTTTCCTAAGATTTTATCTCACAGGCTGTATGTTTGAGCTGTTCCCTGATCACACATCCAAAGGATTTTAAACATAAAAGTATATAAAAAAAAACTAACTCAATTTGGTTTTGAAAACGGAAAATAGTGAAAGCAGGAAAAGTCTAGTCTGGTTTAATGAATGATTGAGAGAAAGAAAACAAGTTTTTACATATTGTACATTCATCTGGTTTTGACTCAGGAACAAATGGAGGTCTGTAGTAAAGCCAGCTTTTAAAATCCTTCCAATATTAATTTTTAAGATTTACAGTTTCTGGTACACAAAATTGAGGATTGAAGTCAGAATCCGATACAAAAGCTGTCCATAATATACCCTTCATTCTAAGCTGTTCATTTGTTTTAACTGCATGTGCTTGTGAGCATGCATGCACCTAAACTAACACTGCTCAATTATTCATGCAAGTATCTGGATTCAATTGGAGTTTACATATGCATCTTTGAAGGTCTGACAAATCCCAACAGGCTTCCTGACAAATTTACTGCTACCGCAAAACGTTCAAGTAGATGATAAAAAAGGTGAGGTCAAATGAACTCAAATCTGTTTCCCAGTTTTTTGTTGTTTTTTTTTCTTTGCACTGCAAGTTTCTTTTAGATTATGCATTTGGCTTTCTGCTGTTATTTGACAGCGCAGAGGGATACAGCCACGCTATATATGCGAAAAAAGGAGGGAGCGACTGAAAAGGCCGATACACCGCCGGAGGCGAAGTCCCTCGAGTCGCTGACGGTTGTTTGAAAATGTGAAAAAAAAAAGTGTGGAGTTAGTAAGAAGGAGGCGAAGCAAGCTAATAACCACTGGAAGAACACAAACACACACACACACACACACACACACAGAGAGAGAGAGAGAAATCCCCAGCTTATCTGTCAGCAGTCAGGGTGCATTGTGGGTATTGTAGGTGCCAACATTTGACAGGAAAAACGAAGGTGTGGATTACAGAACCACAACACCACAGATTTTGCTGCACCAATCATCATCCTGCTATATATGACAATGCACCAGATACAAGAGCAGCAGCGACTCCATAGAATGAAAGAGAAGCAACAGTAGATTTAACCTCGAAGCTTCTTCTGTAGTTTTATCTCCCAGATATTCATCTTGTTCTTCATCATCTGTTTAGGTGATGAACTTGAGGTAATCTGCCATGACGTGAAACAAAATAAAGAGACCTTTTACAGGATAGTAGTAAGCTTCATTAACCGTTACTATGACTAGTTAATTGTGATTAACCAGTTAACCATAGTTAAAACTAACTATGGTTAACTTTATTAACTATAAAATTGTGGAAATTGGAATTGCAAAAATAAGTGTGGTTAATTGAAACATGCCAATTAAAAAACAAAACAAAACAATGTTTTTGACACAAAGTTTGAGGTGGTTTTTCAGGTTTCGCCTTTTTTGCATTGCAAGAGTCACGTGAACAACAACCAGATATTACTAAATAACAAAGAAGATAAAAAGTGGTAAGAGGACGACGGCCCGGCCATGTCTTTTTAATGGCATTGCGTGATAAACTTGTTCACGTGCGATTTTAATTTCCCTTTTTGTTTAATGAACACTTAAATGTGAAATTGCGTTTTTTCGTCATTAGTGGGATATTGACAAAGTTTTGTGCATGTTTATAAAGGGATTGTAGTTTTTAATAAGTTGTAGCTGCTAAAATTCTATTTGTGCATTCAATTTGATCAGTTAGCAGTGTTGATCAGAAAGGCAACACTGCTAACAACTCCAGCTCCGGTCAGGACAGGTTCTAACTGTAAATAAATTCTCACGAGGGCCTCGGGGTCCTGTATGCACAATGATTTTGATTATGTCAGTAGATAAAAGATAAGAGATTATAGAAGCTGAAAGTCAGTCATTTAGTCTCTAATGACTAAAAAAAAAAAATCCCTGAGCTGAATGTTGACTGATGCACATCCAGTTTATTCTTAGCCCTAATTTAACACATTGATGTTTAATAAGTATAGTTTTTAGAATATTTAACTCATGAAGAAAAGTGTTATAAATTGCTGTAACTAAAAAAAAAATAGAAAAATTGAAAAGAAAAAGAACAATCTTGTTGTAGTGGAGTGCCACCCAAAGGCAGTCTCATATTGAAGCTGATTTTTAGTTTTAAAAAATAAAAAATAAAAATCAGGAGGGCGATTATGGGGAGACATCAGAACAAGAGAGGAAGAACAGAGGAGCAGCGACGTTCTGGAAGGACAGAACAAGCAAGAAGCGATTAAAAACAGATGGCTTTCGTGTTGAGGAGGCGATCAGTGGCAGGGAACTCAGGCCAGTTCATTTAACTGAAAGCACTAAATATGTGGTTTGAAAATGGCTGTGGTGCATTGTGGGAAAATAAATACAGTGTTGAAGGGAAACTAGCATGGGGGGTCCAGAAAAGCGCCATGACAGCGAGTCTGAGACGTGAGTCACCGTTCCTGTTGGATGCAGAGAGTAAACAAATTAAACATCAAATCAAAATTAAGGCAAGAAACTAAAAAGCCACAATGTCATGGTACATTGGATTATATGTCACTTATAACAGGGTGTTGTGTAACAGTTTAGCAGAAAGGGATCGGCGGCAAATTGAGTAACTGGAACGCAAAGATAACAAGATCAATTTTTCTATGAGTGAAAAAAGTTAAGATCAAGGAGTAAGGACTTCTCACAGGAAGAAGCTAAATGAAGAAGCACAGCAACGTCATGGTGATGATCTCCGAAAGTTTCATTTTTATGTAAATCCACACAGCCTGAAGCAGAAAGTTGTACTTTGTAAAACTCCTAGCCTCTGAACTTGGGTTAAGGTTGTGTGATTTTACACAAAGATGTCCGTCCTTGTTTAAATTTACAAATCATTTCCCTTCTAAGTTGTTCCCCAAGTCTGTCTTAAGGTCTTTTTTTTGCGTTAGTCCATTTTTTTTAATTTTTTTTTTATGTTCATGTATTTTGAAACTGATGTCACCACACTTTCACCCAAAACCAATCACCACCTCAGTCTTATGCAGCTGGGATTGCACTTTCAAAAACCCCCTAATTCCACAGAATTTCAGACAACATTCTCACAAATTCAAAAATGGCTACAGGAGCCAGCACAGAAGGCTCTCGTCATTTTCCCTTGACACGGACCGTTTGTTCAAACTTGGATTTCTTTCCCAGAGAGTCTTGGAAGTCTGCTTCTTCCACGCAGGCGAAAAGATTCAAAAAGTGGCATTCCCACCGTGCCCTTGGCAGAATCATTTCGTGTGACATTCTTTAAATTCTCCCAGGTGTTTCTGGGAACGGAGCTCGTGCGACCGTTTTAACGACAGAAAAACAAAGATGGAGGGACACAAAGGAGAAGTAGAACGCCGCCGCTGCCAAACTCATAACTTTGTCCCCACACAGAGGCAGTTAATTAAGAACCTCAGTGGCGGCGTAGGGCTTTGAATTAATCCGCCCTCATTACTCCAGGAGACGGCTGTCAGTTTATTCCTGTCGTTTCGCTCCCCGCCCGTTCCCCGCCGCCGGCTCACGCGCCGTTCTTGCTGTGCGCACGGATTGATATAAACTGATCTCTCCGCCATCGACTTGTCACCCGGAATCTCAGCTGATAGCTTTATGCGAGTTTGCCTATAAGTTATTGTCGCGGCAGATTAGCTGTGAATTTCGTTTTGACGGTTTCTGGAAGAACCGACAGTTGTGTCCATTTTTTTTTTTTTTTTTTTTATTGAAAGAAATAAAGCAAACATGGTGCGGAGTCTGTCTCGGCTCAGCTAAATAATTCATCCAAATTTCAGTGGGATTCTTTTTGATTGATACTATAGCTGGCTGATGTGCCCTTGTTTCATTTATAAATCATGAAGAACCTTTTGTACGTGAAAGTATGAGCTGGACTGTGTAACATTTGTGTATTTTCTCAAGCAGAGGAGAAGTCTAAACTCTCATCAGGTCATGTAGCGTTACAGGCTGTAGGGTAGGGGTCTCCATCTCCTCCCTCAGGAGCTACTATCCTGCAGCTTTTAGATGGATTCCCTCTGACACACCTAAATCAAATGAACGGCTCATTAACGGGCCAGTGCAGGACTTGAGGCTTGCTGAGGAGGACAGCAGTAGTTTCATTCAGGTGTGTCGGAGCATTTGAAAGTCTACCCTTAATGACTGCAGTTGGAAACTGAAATGATTTTAGCAGCAGCTTTGAAGGAGCAGGATTATGTGTGTTCTAGACGCATAGTGTCATTTTACAGCACAATAAAGTAACTATGTTAACTTAAGTTGTAAAAAACAAAAAAAATGCTTTATATGTCAAATATGACTTAAAAGAAATTCGACGTCAAAGTTTAACGCCTCTGCCTCTTTAAAATCTCTTGCTTTTTCTGAAGCTCCGCCTTCAGGAAGTCATCACAACATGGCTCCTCTATTATCCCTTCCACAACGTTTTTACCGGCGTTTCACTGAGAAGTGCTATGTATTATGAGCTCAGCAGATCCACAGTTCCACCACGTATTTGCTAATTACTGCTGGCTAGTCTGAAGGAGCATACAATTCAGGAGCTGGCTTAAACTGGAAGGCGGGGCTCAGTCAACCCAAGGGTTTTATCATCTTGAATGGTTGCCATGAGAGATTAAAGGTTGTTTTTTTTTTAAATCGTGCATGAAAGAATCAAATCAACACTCCAGCTAAAGTAAAGTAAAGTAAAATGTTTTGATGAGGGAACAACGACTTATGGAAAACTCAAAAAAGTTGATTTTACATAATTCTGTCCCTTTAAGGGCTGATGTGACTATCTGTGTGGATGAGTGATTGTAGCCCCAGTTTCCAGTGTAATCAGAAGGTGGTACTGAGGCACTACTCACAAAAAGAAAGGAATATTTGGTTGTGGTTGAAATTTTAAGTTGAAACTAAAGTGTGCAATAACTTTTACAGACGACCTTCTTTAACCTTGTCAGTTCACACGTCCACCTGTTGAACGTTTCAGTAGCTTTTGCACAACTTGCTATTCACAACCACGTTCAATAGCTCAAAGGGGCAGTATTATGTAAAGTTCACAATTTTGAGCTTTACATTGTTATAATATTATTCCTTCATCAAAAACATACCTGTAGCATTGTTTTGATTCTTTCCACAACCACACAGGTGTCCACAACGCCTGGGTGAACCTAGCTCCGCCTTCGAGGACACAGCTCCTCCTCGGAGCTGCAGTTTCTTCCAAACTTCCGCGCGTCTCCTCCGGTCAGCTCCTTCAGACTAGCCATCAACAATTAGTAAACATCTGCTGAGCTCATAGTACAAGTTACTGTGCAGTGAAACACTGGTAAAACATCGCTAAAGGGTCGATAGCGCAGCCATGTTGTGATGTCTTCTGGAAGGTGGAGCTTCAGAAAGAGTTCTTAAAGAGACAGAGGCCCAATTTCAAGTCGTTAAATTACAAAGTCAAATTTCTCTTACGTCGTACTTGAAATATACAGCATTTTTATAACATCTGAAAGCAACACGGTTACTTCATTGTGCTATATAGTGACACTATATACCTATAAAATACATAATACTGCTCCTTTAATAAAACATTATATATGCACAAGTTTCATTTTTTGAACCAAGATACTTCCAAGTGTTAACATTATTTTTTACTCTTAGTGATTCATGAAGCTCAAACCAAAACAAACACCACCTCTTCTCTGCCGCTCTCCCAGACAGCTACAGTTTTTGCTAATGTTTCTTCCCGCAAGAAGAAGAATGTCCAGCCTGCGGTTATGGGAACTGATATGGCAGCACAACCATTTTTATTGGTCCAATAAAGCTGTGGCTTAATAAGTGGAATCTCTCCAAGTGCCCAAAGGTTAAAGCCGGGCAATATATCAGTGTCCCATCGCTGTATTGCTGATCTATAATTGCCTTGCTGGTGGCTTAATTGTTGGGGTGTACATGGAGATCATTTGGAAATGATCCATCACTTAGTGCTGAAATAATGAGTTTCCAATGGCCGGCCGGGCGGAAGCGGCCTCGCCTCACTCTCCTCCCACTGGGGAGGTTTGAACCGCTCTGCTGTGGCGCAGCAGAGTGGAATCTGAAGTGCGATGGGGGAGATTTTAGATTTATTTATGTGCATGTGTGAGTATTACTCACGGCACCACCTTTCATCAAACCACTTCTACCCCCCCGAGTGTCCTGGTTCATTCAGGCTGTATTCCACAGAAACCAGGCATGTCTTGCCTTTCATCCTCAGGACTGAACCTCTTTAGATTATTATACAGAGGAATCTCACTATCTGCTTTAATTTCCTGCCTCTCTGATGAGAACTGCCAAACACAGTCAATGAGGGCAAATTAAAAGAAAATGGAAATAGTTACTTTAGACATCCCTGCACCGAGACTGAGCTAGAAGGAATAGTTGGGTTCTCCTGAAACGGTACGAGCGAGAAATATATTTGTTATTCTGCGCCGCACTTTGTGTGACTTCTTGTTATGGAACTGGAACGGCGTACTTAGACATGCTGAATGCTATTGTTTACATCCAGAAACAAAAACATGGACATGTGGGCATTATTAATTCAGTGCAACGCACCACAGCAAAAGGAAAATAATGCAGAAAACCAGTTGAAGAATGGCTCAAAGCCACTCCTATTGTTTTTTGTTGTTTTCTCATTCCCTCTGTCGGCTACACAACACACAGACCCGTTGCCATAGCAACTGGCTGACAGCAGCTCCACGAGTGTACCAGGATGCAACAACAAAAAACGCACAAACATTATCCACACAAAGAACAGAACATTCAGCCTGTTACAGTGTCATGTTTTCAGGCTTGATGTTTATTTTGCGATTATTAATATGCGATTGTTTGAACACAGCTGTGCTTGATTAGCTAATTTAAACACCGGCTCCACTGATGATCTGTCAGAGTTGATGTGTGGGCCGGCTTTATTTATGCATTTATTTATTTTTACCTGAACCAAAGCACACCAAATTCCACAGCACCTCGACACGTTACAGTTGTCAAAGTCAAGCTAGCATAGCTGACCTACTTCCACCTCCCTCGCTATTTTCTTTCATGAAAACTTTTTCCTGACCTTGTTATCCATTTGTCGTAGTGTTAACAGTTAGCAGCAAATCACTGCGTCCCTTTTTCTTTTATACATCATCTTTCTATTCAAGATTCAGCGCGTTATGTTGACAACTTGACAGCTAAAACCAATGCTAGTCGTCATAGGCTACCAGTTTACTGCCCTCCAACAGGAAGCAGGCGTGTGGGATGTCAAGCTTCAATGTGTCTAAATGTCAACAAATACTTTATGGATGTAGGAGCGATCGCATACTGAACGGCAAGATTTCATCCTACAAGTCCCTTCATCTTTCTCAGATAAGGAGGTTAACTTGAAGATGTGGCGTCTAATTAACTAGGATATTAAGATCCTTCACCAGCTCTGAGTCAATTAGTCACTTCGTGGCCACTTGATGTTCTGAATCCGTCCCCACACATTGATGTTTTAACACTTTATACTTCCACTTTCATCTTTGGGGTTATCGGTCTTACATGTTTCAGCAACAAGGCAAAAAAAAAAAAAAGAAAAGAAAAAAAAACAAGTGCTTTAAATTATAAAACCGTAACAATAAAAACAAACAGAAAAAAGCATTACATTGTAGTTGCATGTAGAGTGGGGCGATATGGCTTAAAAATAAAATCAGATTTTAATGAGTTTTTTTTGTTGTTTGGTTTTAATCCCTTCCTTTCTTTCATTAAAAAATTACAAATAGAAAATATTTTCAAAAACTTGCTTTATTTCGATGCTCTCTTCTGGCCTTTCAAAGTCCAAATAAATACAAGCCTGTAAAAAAGATGGTAGTCTGAACTATGGGAACCCAAAGAGTGCATTGGGGGATTAAAAAAAATATAGAATTTTCATTAAAACATTTGATTAATCGATAAAAATAGATTATTCACCCAGAGCTAGGGGCAAAATAAAAAGCACTGAAAAGTTACAGTCCAGACTAAAACGAACTGTGTTCCAGTTATTAATTGAAGGCAGCTCTTGATGGGTTTTTAGTCTTGATTTAAAGGAACAGATGGTCAGAAACTTTACAACACATCCCTTTGATGCGTGCAAATTCACACATGGTCGGTACAGCACCGGCACCATTTTGTGGCAATGAAATCCATCGATGCAACACCCAAAACTACAAATCTACGAAACGGCTAAAGAAGCTCCCCTCTCATCAGCTCTACTCCTACAAACAGAAAAGCTAAAAGAAAAAAAAACAAGCATTTCAGTGGGACATTTCAGTTACAAACTAATGAGGTTGCTAGTGCTTTGCTGAAGGACGTCAGGCACAAACTCATGAACGTCAAGGTCCGACCACATCACTGGGCTTTGTTTCTGGTGTCATCATCAGGATAAATATCACTGCTTGTATGTCGTGGAAGCTAAAGATATAATTTCATTTGACAGGAAAAGGGGCCTCTTGTTTTCTTAATTTGCTGAGTGCACCTTAATTGAGCATTTTAGGTTTTCTGAGTGTCAGCTTTCCGTTTTAGGTTCAAAACGTGGCCACGGATGGAGAGACTGAGGCGTCATTATGAGGAGAAAAAAGGGAATACAGGCAAGACAAAAAAAAAACTGCAGCTGAAAAAATAATTGGTTCATAGACAATTCAGTGCTACTCTGAAAAGTATTTAATAAAAACTGGAAGTCAAACAAATATGTTGCTCTTACGAAAAAAATAATGTAGGTATGTTACGTGTTTCTTGGGTCTAAAAATCTGCTAATCTTTTTCATAATCGGATGGTCAGTCATAAAGCAACCACAGCATGAGGCCCTGCAGGTTTTCTGCTGACAAAGTAAAGAGCAGTTCACTTTGGGTGCATGTTCAACACACACTCTTTGGAACTACAAGTTAGTTTTTGCCCAATTATAGGTGCTGCTGTAAAACTCAAAGTGTCAGTGCTTCACAGGGACATGGCCACAAGTCTGTGTTAGTAAAAATACAAAACAAAAAAAACCTGAAAATGTCTAAATGGCAAACCAGTTGCTTCAAAACTACAGCTCACCGTAAGGTACCGGTTACCAAAATAAACGACCACATCACCGAATATGTGCACAAGAGCTTCTTGGTTCACGTACGCTGCTGCTGTTCATGCTAGCTTTGGATTAGCTGAACAACCAAAAGCTGCCATTGCTACACTGCTAAACTCAGAAGACGAGAAGAAAACATCTAAAAGAAAAAATATTCAGCACAGTTTTCGTGTCCTTGTCGTCCCAAAGAGTCAAAGTTTTCCAGCGAGCTTTCCTGCCGTTTTCTTCTATTGCTCATCAACCGAGGCTTCATTTTCTTTGTCCGTCGTGTGTCTAGCTCCACCCTCTGGCTAGTAGTAATATTGCCTTGGCCTATTAATCAGCTAGCTTAATCCTAAAAATTTTTGAGCAGACTCTAGTGGATACATGACAAAATTTACATAGCACAGGCCTGGAGGCTGTGCTGGTCTCAGAGGCTAAAGCTAATGGCTAATCTGAGAAAGGTCAAGGTCGCAGTGCATTTCCACCTTCAGAAAGCAGCTCCATTCTCAGATATGTCACAGTGCTTCATGTGAACCCTGCCTTATGAGCCTTCAGACCATAATCATGTTTGCATTCGGCTGTCATTTACAGAGAAGATGATTATTATTTACACAGAGAATAGAGGTAGAAGGCATTGCACTACTGATATCAGAAATAAACTGATATCAGAAATAAACTGATATCAGTGCTTCCAGTGCAAACCAATTTCATTGATTCAAACGCTGCCTTTTCAATCAGGGACTTACTCAGAATCATTTTTGCTTGTTTTGCTCTCAGCAGCTTCCCTGTCAATCACAACCCAAATGCAAACATGAC
Organism: Girardinus metallicus; assembly: GCA_903067095.1. Taxonomy (NCBI): domain Eukaryota; kingdom Metazoa; phylum Chordata; class Actinopteri; order Cyprinodontiformes; family Poeciliidae; genus Girardinus; species Girardinus metallicus. Next base: position 36,066 of record CAEGAE010072887.1, read on the forward strand.
AACAGTTTAAAGGCTCGCAAAACAGTGACATTTTACTGATTGGAGTGGTTTTAAGATGGCAGATGTTAGCTTTCATTTTGGCCCCCTATTTTTTGACTGTTAACTTCACTCTCCTTGTCTGTCAAAACTGGAATTTAAAGGGGCAGTATCATGTAAAATCAACATCTTGGAGCTTTGCATCACGTTATAATGTTATTCCCTCATCAAAAACATAACATGGAGTGCTCCCTTTATTTTTCATGCATGTTTTAGAAATCTCTTCCTCTGAGATGCAGTTTCCAAGGGGAGCTTTCGCCTCACAGAACAGCCCTCCACCACTCAGCTCCTTCAGACTAGCCAGCAGCAATTAGCAAACATCTGGTGGAACTGCGCATCTGCTTATTATATGAGCTACTAATCAGTGTAATTCTAGTAATAATATTGTTAAAGGGTTAATAAAGGAGCCATGGTGTGACAACTTCCTGGAGGCGGAGTTTCAAAAAGAGCAGGAGCTTCTTAAAAGAGACAGAGGCCCAATTTCAAGCCATTAAATTGCAAAGTCAAATTTATTTCAAATCATATTTGATACACGTAGCATTTTTATAACTGCTGAAGTTAACAGTGAATTGATTGTGCTGTAAAATGGCACCATGTGGCTGTAAAATACATGAATAAAAATCAAGACGTCCTGTATTTAGTGTGCTAGCTGCTAGGAACGTTGCACCAGAATCTTACTGGTGAAAATTCTGAACTGTCCCTTTAAGATCACCTGTCAGCAACGCCGGCCCCCATTTCCCACCCCCAAACACCACTTCCACCACTTACCCAATGGACCTCCACAGTTGCATAATTTGTGATTTGCGTGTTTTAAATGTCAGCCTGTGGTTTATTATGCAGGCGGCTCTGCCATTAAAGCAACATCTCAAAAGAAGGCAACGTACCTGAATAGCAAAAGGTCCTGAAGGTGGTGTTTTTGAAAGGCTCCCATTATCATAATAAAGAGCACCCTTCGTTTTTTTTTTGTTTTTTTTTAAACTCAAACAACCCTGCTGTTGCTTTGATGCAGCTGTAATTTGGACAGTTTAAACCGAAAAGTGCTGTGATGTTGTTTTAAAAAAAAAAAGAAGAAGAAGAAGAAGAAAAAAACATAACACATTTTTCTTCTGCTGGAACTTTATAACCCGACAGGCTGTGATGGATGGGGCGTCAGAGGGGAAAAAAAATAAAGAAAGAAAGAAAATGCCATGATAAGCTTAGAAGCGAGTGATAGTAGTTGCTGCTGTCACCGTGAAATATTGATACGAGATGCGTCACCACAGGAAAAAAAACAAAACAAAAAAAACCCTCTATCAGTGGATTTACAATATGAAGCCAGAGAGTCGTGTGGTATCTGTTTCTGACGGAGGTAATTTCCATTTGTGTGGCGCCTGTAGTCGGGCGGCAGCTGCACCGTAATGAGATATGCTGCTTAGTTTTGTTTACAGTGATGTATGATAACAACCCCAATGCTTTCACACGTTGAGTCAGAAATGTTGCTTCGGTTTTTATTTTTATGCAACTGTCTAAACTGCAGGTATTCATTTCACTTCCCCCCCCCCCTCCTCTTTAATCCGAGTAAACAACGTGCAGCAGCTGTCTGCGCCGCATAGCAGCCTGGAAACCATTCTGCTGCGAGCTATAGCTTATCATAATAAGGTACTTTTGTGTTGTTGTTTTTTTTTTTTTTTTTGTCAAACGAAGATTTATATCTCGTGCTGAAAACGTGAAGACGTGCACGTTAAACGTCGTTAAGGTTTATGCTTTTGGAGCAGACACTTTAAGCATTAAATATGACTATTTTTGATATTAAGCTCTTTTTCACTGGGATTATTTTTTTTTATTTAACAATACATGTGCTGACGATACAGTTTTACTCATCTGTGCTGATATTAAAGGAACCACTGCGTTCTCAGTGCCACTTTTGAAAAATACAAAACCAGAGAAGCTTTTTTTTTACTGTTATTATTAATGATTGTAATATTATTCAGGCATCTGAACAATATTTCAATTAATATTAATAATTGTAATATTAACTGTAGTTAAGATCATAGTAACTTTTCTTTTTAAGTTAAAAACTGTGTTTACCGATCTAAATTGTACTAACCACAATTCTAACCTGCTTTGCTTATTATATGAGGATCAGGCCAGAATTTTATTTATTTATTTATTTTTTAATTGGTTGTGTACACATTAACATTTTTTAATTGACAGGAGCTGAAAATCAAATTCAGTGTTAAATGTGTATAAATATTCCTGTTCTAATGTATGGATAATAAAATATTGCTTAAAAATGACATGCTTTAAACAGATGAACATGGAGAAGCAGCATTCAGCTTCTATGCACCGCAAATCTGAAATAAAAAGTGCTTTGTTGCTGATGTGTGCTACACAAATGAACTTGAGTTATGCAGGTATGAGAAAAATGTTAAAGTAATGAACGAAAAGATTACTATAAATCATTTATTGTCTATTGTTGTTATTTCTCATTTTACTTTTGATTGGATTGCATTGCATGTCCTTAAAACCAAACATTTAACATTCTCCGTTGTTCTCGCTGCCTGACATTGAACCAAACTCAACCTGAACTAAAACTACTTATGTTTGGAACGATGGTAGAATTAAAAAAAAAAAAAAATTGCAACATTCTAGGACACTGTTAAAAAATATAAAAAGTAAATCAGCAGATATACCAGGGAAAGAGACGGTGATTTGGCCTGGAGTGTAATTTATTTATGTTGAAGTCATAATGCGTTCAGTCAACTGTATGCAGGCCGAGATGATGAAGTTCTGGCCCAAAACGTGTGTATAAACTCCAGACCAAAAGACCGTACACAGCTCCTGGATGAAACTGGTGAGAGAACGTCATTATGTCATTATTCACACTGAACAAGTTTAGTTCTGACCGGAGCTGAAAGGCCACTCAGCAACAAAGAGGTAATTTCTCCATGAAAACACACTTATACATCACACGTTCAGTTTAACATTAAGGATTATTACCGCTACTTGCCACAAAGCCATCCTCTTACTCCTCTACTTCCTGTCTACAAGCCGCCGAATCCTCCAAGCATTTCTAAAGATGACAGGTGTCTGAGTTCAGTTCAAAGCCTGACACACACTCACACACTGCCTTTTCACGCACCTAACCCTGAGTCATTGACTGGCTGTCAGACAGTCAATAACTCAGGTGATTACAGTGGCATCTACTTGTACTTTACAGAGCTGTGGACATGCCGAACTAAGGTAAAAGATAAGAAGACTCCGGGAAACATTTTCCTCTCGGTGCGACAACTCAAAGCTGACGGACGATAAACAGCAGCTGGTCCCGACAGGTTTGTCTGAGTTGGAGCGGCGCATCGGTAAACTTCTCTGCTTCAGGAATTCGACCCGATAGTCTGAAAAACTGTCTGGAGGACATCAGCCACAGATCGTGGATACACCAATCCACTTTTTTACACTTCCGCTACCCGATATCCCATACAGAAAAACAGCTGAACTGGCTGAAGAATGTTTCTTTTTTAAAACACAGACGTAAATGTGCTGAATTAGACATTTATCTGCAAACTCTGCACCAGTACAACACACTGAAACCCACCAGTAGCTTCACCAGCTTGGTGAAACATGTCAAAATAACAAAAAAAAGTGCAAATAGGAATTGTATATATAATGTAAAATATGATGCATAGAAGCACAAAACATAGAATTACACTGAATAGATCTGCCCTTATGGATCGTCACTGACATAATATCTAGAATTTTTTTCAATATCGGGGCTGATACAGATGTTAAGATCTGATTGTTGTGTCTCTACTACAAATTAATAATAATTGTGGGCTTTAAATTATTAGTTCAGTTGTGTTTTCCAGAGTGGGATGACTCTGTCATTAACTTAGATCATCTTATAAAAGAATGCATATTTATCTCTGCTTTACTCAGACGGAGATGTTTCATGTGTATCTGTATTTCATGCGATGTTTGATGGAACAGCATCCGACTCCTGGTTATTTTCTGATGTCTTTATTTTTCCTTCTTTTTGAAGGGCACTTGGTCTTAGCAATCAGCAATCAAATCACACATTTTCTCCTGCGTCAGAATAAAGTACGTAGTTGTAACAGTGACTATTTTTTTTTCCCCGAACAAAAACAGCAGTGAAAAAACGTCCTGTACAAAAAAAAATAAAAAAATACAAAAAAAAAAAAGAAAATTGAAAAACCACATGAATTGGCTGTTGATTGGTTAAATGATTCATGTTTTAAAGTGGTTAGTGATAACACACACTTCCGTGATGTGGCGCGTTCAAAGTTCATATTTATTTCTGCTTTGCTCAAAGACAAAGAGCAGAGATGCTCATTGTTCATCTGTATTCTATGTGACGTTTTAAATCAGAGAGAAGAAAGAATGCGTCGCGTTAGCCAGTCGGTAGCGATCTCTTATGCGTCACTGGAAAGATCGTCGGCGTAAATAGCCAACAAACAACTTGTAGTTCGTGGCTTTCAAAAACATTTTTTAATGGCAATACAAGTACAAGGTTAGAGGGGGAATAAGTCAATCAGCATGTCAGACGATTTAAAGTTTTGAATCCGTGTTTTCACAAACGCAGCAGGTCAAGTTGTGGATCAAAAAGACATTATTATACTTTATGAAGCTTTCAACGGTTATTATAGTAAGAAAAATAACAAAAAACTGAAACTGAGAACTCCTTTTTGTGAACTGAAATAAATAAACAACGGTGAGTCATGAGGAAAACTCACTAAATGGAACTAAATTACGTGTTTATACGACTAACTAAAACATACTCGAATCATAGATTTAATATCCTTCGTTCTTTGTGTTTATGAATCTATTTTCTTTCTTTCAAACCAATGTGAAACAGATCGTTTTTTTCTCCGCCACGCAAGCAGTTTACATCAACTGTCGGCAAATTGCGTCGCTCTGTAAAATGGTGACGAGCTAAAGTTGGGAGAAAACGCCAGTCAGTCGATTGTTCAACAATAATTGGATACTTTTTTTTTTATCACATAATTGATGCATACATAATCACAACACAAAACTTTGAGCTTTTTGAATTCTGCACCTAAAAATTAACCAAAGGATGAAAAAGCTAAAACTGTTACTACAACTAATAAAAACTAAAACTAAACAATATTTAACTAATAAAAACTACTACTAAACTACTAAGCACACTCTAAAAGTAACTGAATTAGATTTTTTTTAAATGACAGCAAAATGAAACTAAGCTATAATGAAAAACCCAAAACTATTATAAGACTGTTGCTTTGGTGATGTTTTGTCCAAAATACAAACAGTCCATATAAAACACTGGGTTTTATATGGAATGTAAGCAACACACACACACACACACACGCACACACACACACCTATACAGGTTTATATGGTTTAGCCAGACATTTTCGCCAAACAAGCCCGGCGGTGGTTTAGATGGGCTACCCTTTCCCGAGTAGCTAGACCAATGGGAGGTGGCTTAAAAAACTGCAAAAAATCTGAAAAAAATTTAGCTCACTTTAGGTTTCAGATAGCAGCTACACAGCCTTTTTTTCAGTAACCTGACACCAGAGTGGGTTATATGGACATCAGCAAAATGTGGTTTATGAGAACAAAACAAAGTAATGTGAAGACTTTAAAGGGACAACCACGTCATATTTAAGAACCTGCTGATTAGCATAAATACACAACCTGACAGCACAGAGCATTAACAGAACATAATTTTATTAGGTAAATATGACCAAATAATTCAATAATTTTCATAAAAAAAATAAAATTAAGCCTGAATTTGAAATGACCAAAGAAAAAAAAATCTAATTTAAATGCCTCAACAAAACATACAGAAAAGTAAAATAAGGGTGCAGTGTTATCAAGAACTCTGAATACAAATAAATAAATAAAACAATGTTAAATAAAAATTCTGCCACCTTTTCCAATAATTTTTATGCTGGACAACAGAAAAATGCCTTGCCATTAGAAAAAAGGCTTTTCTACCTATTAACACAACTACATGTAAACAGCCTTTACGTCACGAAACTTTACAGATAATATTGTTTGGTAGGAAACAAAAACATCTGTTTTACTAGCATGAATAAAACGGGACACTTTTGAACAAATAAAATCTTAAATAAAATCTTCACATAAAATCTAGAGCTTTTTCTTTTGTGCCTGCCTTTTAGCAGTTATTCCACGGTTTCTCACAAAGTCCCTG
>CAEGAE010072888.1:0-25131 GCA_903067095.1 Girardinus metallicus
GGGCCCCTAACCAGAACCCGCTACTGGGCCCCTAACCAGAACCCGCTACTGGGCCCCTAACCAGAACCCGCTACCGGGCCCCTAACCAGAACCCGCTACCGGGCCCCTAACCAGAACCCGCTACTGGGCCCCTAACCAGAACCCGCTACTGGGCCCCTAACCAGGACCCGCTACTGACCGGCCCCTAACCAGAACCCGCTACTGGGCCCCCAACCAGAACCCACTACTGGGCCCCTAACCAGAACCCGCTACTGGGCCCCTAACCAGAACCCACTATTGGGCCCCTAATAACACTGCCAAGGAAAATCACTTTTCCGCCAAACTTCACAAGATTCTTCTAACTCGTCTGCGTTGTTGTGCGAGTTTGATCATATTTTGCTCATTTTAACCATTCAGCTGTTTCCTAATCATCGGTTCCCACCACTCTGACTGATCTGTGCTCCCCTGCTGTGCTACTTAACCTTCCCTTTAGGGAAGGTTAAGTAACAAACTTCTGCAGAAGCTCAAACGTCGTCTTTACATTTGGTAATTCAGTCATGTGAATCGGGTATTTTATCAACCCACGTTTGAACAGCCAAACTCTGATCTTTTCACCTGAAATGAATCTGATTTTTACGTTGCGGGCGTAAAAATCTGATTTCGTAGCAGAAGAAGTCAGACGCTGCAAATCTGGACGTTATGGATGAAAATGGTCATTTGGAATTAAGAAACATCACATGACTGATCGGTTTTAGAAATAGATCTAAACGGATCCTGAACCATCAAAACTGCATTCAGGTTTTAAATTAAGTCTTTCAAATGTTTTTATGGGTGTGACTTACTTTTCATAATTGCTACTTTTTTTACCTTTGTTAACCGTTTGTCATTTGCTGCAAATGTATTAACTTGTTATGAACAATTTCTTACAAGCATTTTGACTTATTGTTGTCATAATAAAATCTAATTAAGGACGTTTAAAACCCTCGAGCTTTTAGTTTTACCATTTTCTCCACTGTTTGTTCGATGAGAGAATTAATAAAAGTAAATAAATCTCAAAATATCATTAAATGCTGTTAGTGATACAAACCACACGTTTTAATTTGACTGCTGTCCTAAAGATTACAAATGAGCTTGTTTTTCAAGAGCAGTGTTTATTTTTGTGGGGCCATACAGTTACCTAAAAAGAATATTGTGATAAAACTTTAGGTCCGACTCGCCCTGCGCTAAATGAGCGTCACCGTCTGAGTGACCGTCTCCTCAGACATGAATGATCTGCTCCAAATATCAACTTCTCGTTTTTAACTCTGCCGTTGAATCCTGGTGTGAAGCTGCGCATACAAACGGAGAAGAACCGTCCCGTCTTATTCTGAGCTTTATTTGCAGCGTCTGCTGAAACTGACATTCAGCAGGTTTCCAGGTGGAAAACTGTCATGACTCAGGAAACGTCAGCGGCTGCAGAAGATCGGGGAGGTTCTGCAGAGACGTCTGCTGACTTGACGGCTGGATTCACCTTCAGAACAACTCGGCAGGAGACGACGTTCAGACGTCGAAGGAAAATGTTCTCCCCTCCAGTGTGACGTCTTACATAGTCAAAGCGAACAGAGTTTAAGTTTTTAGCTTCACAAAGTACAAAGCGAAGCAGCAGAATACGGAGCAGAGAGGCTGAATAAAGGCAACCGAAACATCCGTCTTAATGTTCCTGGAGCTGATTTGAAATGTGAAAATAAGATGATAATATAATAAAAAACACACTGATCACAGTTTGATGTCCTCCCCGATTCTTGCCTCGATGTTTCTAAAGTTGTGACAAGAAACCCAGAAAAAACTAAAAACTTTTAAGAAATCACCATCGTAAAGTTTTGCAGCAGGTTTATATAAAAAAAACAAAGCGTTGAAATTATGCAACATCTTCCAGGGTTTAGATGAGAGGAGACTTTTTGTTTGGATCTCTGACAGAAATCAAACTAAAGCTGCAACTATCGATAATTATTCTGACAATTAATAGATTTATCCGCTGAAGAAATTCTGCAGATTTTTTTTCTATTGAGCCACTTAAGCCTTCCTTAGACAATGTTAGAAATATATTAAAAGATCCCAACAAACATAATTCAGTTCCTTCTTAACTTTTTGCCTAAACTCAAAAACAGTACTCCTTTAGTGCAACCTTGATCATTTGTGGCACAGGATCCACCTGCAGCTAAAAAACACAACACGGCGTTGAGATAACCTGAATTATTTTAGACCAATTAGATGGTAAAAAATGCTTCTGTTTTCTTTCTTAAGCAAAATCTGAACCAGACAAATTGCTGCTTGAGGAGTTTTGGGTAAAACATATTTACAGACAAAAGTTTTTCTTCTTAAATGTATATATTTTTTGTACAGTTTTGTCTTAACTACTGCTCTAAATATGTTTATTCAGCAAACTGCCTGCTCTACAGCCTGTATACTCCATTTAACAATCTATTAATACATTTGTTGGCAATTATTTCAATAATCGATTCGTCTCAATTAATCCTTTCAGCCATAAAACTGTTGGTTTGCGAACCGCAGCTCTGCAGTGTTTGCTTTGATTCCTGTAGTTTCTGACTGCAGTAGCGGTTTGACATAAAAAGGCTCAAATTTAAAATGCTTATTTTCTATTAACTGTGTCAAGTCTTGTAACAGAAGCGCAAAGTTGTAAAAGCAAATGATTGACAGAGCGAAAAAAAAAAAACGTTAGTTTTTTTGTTTCACTGCACACAGATTTCTTCTAATTGGCCACAGAGGACTGCAGCTGGTTCTCAACCAACAACATGACCCTCAGCGCGCGCACACACACACACACACCCACACACACACACACTGTCAAATCCCTGCCATTTATCTGCTCACACAGATGGCAGGAATCCAATTATCCTCAACTTACAGCAGAGCTTAATTGAAAGTGCCCCATTCTGGCGGTTTTGGACTTTTCTGAGTGAGTTCAGTCAGAAAACGCCAACAGAAAAGTTCAAAAATCTTTATAATAAGATGGATAATAAACAACTGGCAACCCAAAACCACAAACAGGTTTTATTCACATTCAGATTTCAAGTTTGTAGAGTTAAAATTTAATTTTTAAGCAAAAAACTGCAAAAGTTCACTACGGAATGACGGCCGATGCTTCTGAAGATGACAGATACTTAAATCTGGAATATGCAGAAATTATTACACATGCAAATCTATCAAGACTCCATTCTAGTTTTTAGACTCTTTCCAGCTCAGAAACTAATTTTTCTATTCAAATGATCTGGAGATTCTGACAGCATAAACAAATAGAACATCTATTTAAAACCATTTTATAAAAACACAAACATGTCCTCAAATAGGAAAACACCAAAAATCCAACTCCGTCCTTCTCCAAACAGAACAGGAAGCAAACATCACCTCAGAATGATGTGTGTCTCATAATCTCCTGACCCATAAAGAGAATAAACCTGCAGAAAATGACGCTGCTGCTGCTCCCAGCCTTTCGAAAACTGCAGACAGGAAATCGGCTCGTCGTCACCGACAAACGCCTGCGTAAACGTTGGTTTGACTCCATGATCCCAAACTAGTCCGGCTTTTTCAAAACGATTAGCGAGTTTGAAAACTCCCATGTTGTTTCAACAGGACATATTCCTGTTTTTGTCTCCTCACCAGCATCACTGCAAACACAAAGCCAGGAATCCTCCTAATAACTGCTTGCAAAACACAAAGCAAACACAGATTTACCAAATCTTCACTCTGAGCCAACAGGCTCGATCCGATTCAAATGGGAACGTTTCAAACGTCAAAGTATCATAAACACGTTCGATTTGTTCATCGTTTTAAACCGTTTTACTATTAAAAGGTTTAAACTAGAGGTGTCCAAAGTGCGGCCCGGGGGCCATTTCTGGTCCTTGAACTGTTTTTTTGTGGCCCTCAGCTTCAGGTCCAGAATGATACAAATTAGTCTCAATGAAAAATGTTAAGTATGACACAAAGTATTCATCTATTTATAACCAAAATGTCACCATTAGAACCGCATCATGAAAAACCCAAACCAGCTTTTATGTCATTTGTTAAACCTGGATAAATACGGCAAGCATTTTGAGAGAAAGTGACACAAAAGCTGTTCTTATAACTGAGTCCAAAACTATTATCAAACCTCTTAATACAGCAAAGGTGCAAAAACCTCTTTATGTTTTCACTCTATAGCAATAATTAAAAATAAAAATAAATTAAATAAAATTGGATGACGACTATTTCCTTGATCTTTGTCGTTTCATTTTCGTGGCCTGTGATTATTTTTGTCAGGATGATTTTGACCTTAGTGACCAAAAGTTTGTACACCCCTGGTTTAAACCATGCATGAGTGTTAAACCGGATCAGGCTTCAAGGTGCAGCTGCAGTTACAGTAGCAGCAGCAGAACCTCCTCAAGGCCGGTCCAGACTGCCCCTCCACCCATCACTGTGACCCACAGAGGAGAGGAGGGTGGGGGGAAATGTAGGTCAGTAGTCGGGGCAGCGTCTGCTGCTCACAGTGTTTGTGTAGCTCCGTTAAAAAAAACATACTGTATCCATCCTAAACTCTTCTGATTTCTTAAAAACAAGACAAAAAATACAGAAGAAAACCTTCAACTCAGTGACGGGAATTCAATAGTTAATTTTGATCAATTAATTACAACGATTTTAATGCAATTAATTGCATTTTTTTAACGTAGAAACTTCCGACCAGAACCTTTGCATTTGTGTGTTTCCAGTACGCCCATAAATCTGATGCACAAGCTGCATCCGTTAACAGCAATGGATGACGAAGACGCTTCTCTTGGCTCACCGGGGGTTCATTTCTGCTTTTAAAACGATCTGAAATGAACCATTGTTGTGTTCGAGTTGTGCTAACCAGAGTTAGCCTATCAGCTAAGCTATTGAAGCTACAGTAGCATCTCAATGCTAAACATGTAGCAGTGGCACAGATGCTAACGCTAACGTCAACAGTTGACGTCTCCATGAATGCTCAGGAGTTCCTGAAACATTTTGCACCAATATGAACAACAGATTAAAAACAATAAATATCTTTGTCGTTGAAGCTCGACTCATAAAACTATTTACTCAAATATTTAGCACCAAAACTGTTTTTTTTTTTATTGAAAACCTTTCTTTGTCTATAGTTTTTGATTAAAATGTGAGTAATTAATTCCACCCTACAATTTTAATCAAGTCCCACCACTAGTTTCAAAACCCAAACTGAAAAGAGGTTGTGTACATAATCCTGTTTAGTATTCATAGAAGCTGCTATTTGGGCTGATTTTTGCAGAGGAATAACCCAAATGCTGTCTCAGCTTAATGTTATGTTAATTTTGCAGCGTTATTCTCCGCGTTTTGATCCCTTTGGCTGGAAACCAAACAGACACATCAAGAATGCAAGAAGAGGGAGCCTGGTAGAGCAGCGTGGCGGCTGGATTAATGCAGACTAACGATCGAGGCAGAGCAGCAAGAAGATGTATGCGAGGAGTAAAACTGAGCAGTGGAACGGCAAATCACACGGATTCAATATGAGGCAGGAAGTAGCTGAAACAATGAGGAGAAGGAGCCGAACTCCCAGCACCAGACAGTAAATGTATCTGATCAGATTAATGTGAGTCAGGAGTGATGGACCAAACCAGGAGACGTGACATGATGAGGCTTTTTCTGTTCTTAAAGGCTAGGAAATGATACTGAACTCCTTCGCTTCTTGAGAATTTTGTCCTCAAGAGGCAAAGAGCATTTATGGCAAAAATAAGGCTTTAACTGCAACTCTTTGCCACGAAATCAGTCATTTTAGACTGTTTTCACACCTGGAAGGTGGTCTCTGTTACATTGGAGACCAAAAACTGCAACATTTGTTCCATTTCCAGCAGCTGCGGTTCTTTTTCTCTGCTCCGAGTCAGACGGTCCAAAACCTTTGAGAAACCTCTTCCCCTCGCCAAAACCCCAGAGAAAATGACAAAAACCTCCAAAGATGACACTGAGCGCAACTTCCTTCTTCACAGAATGTAAACAAAAATGGAGTGGTGTCAGATTTTAGCTTTTGGAAGATTTCTCCTTCGTCTTTGGTAAAAAAAAAACACGAGTCATTTCTCCTGATAGAGCTAGGCTAACACGTTTAATTTGGTTGTATTTACCCACAATGCCCTGCACTGTAGTCCACTTCCTGCTTTTGGAGCGGTCTCCAGCCTGCTTTGTGTTCAAATATTGATTCAAACCAAACCAGAGTTCAATTCAACCAAACTGAGACTGAAGTTTGTAGGTGGACGAGAATCTGAATCAGAGTTCGATTCACATTCACACCTCCACAAACAAACTAGACTTTCTGGACAAATGAACTACAGATAAGTTAAAGCAAACGAATCTGGGCTGGTGTGAATGAACTCTTGGGTCAAACACAAGTCCTGGAGGGACTGGTTAATAGATGAGTTGATCTCAAAAGGTCTGGCAGAGAGCAGAGTGTTTTTATCCTGCAGCGCCATTAAGCCTCTAACAGTCCAGTAATGCTTCACCCTTCACCTGAGCGCCGGTCTGAGGACGCATCAGCCTGGAGATCCGTCACTTGTTCCCTGCTGTTCTCAGCCCAGAAGTGAGAATTTCCTGCCAATCTGCGACACCATTAGAGAGATCAGTGTGTGGTCGGGCTTCAGAGAGACGATTACAGTCAGGAGTCCTTCACAAACTCAGAGGACGGGGGAAATTAACACTTTCATTTTTTCATCCTGCAATTTCTGCATTTCTGGTAACAGACATTTCATTTTGCAAATTCAACAGTTTCAATACACTGCGAGTGTTTTTCTCTAGTTTCTAGTGCAAATATCTTAGGATAACTGAAATAAGAAAACTTACAATTTTTAGCAAGACATGGGAATGAAATGCTAGCATTTCATTTATGTTGGTGAAAAACTATTAGTTTCACTGGCAGATTATTTTATAACATTTTCCCTTCTTATAAGGGAAAAATAAAACTTACTGACTAAAAACAAACTCAGATCTTGCTGAAAAGTTACTTGTAAGTTAGTCTTATCTTAATTCAAATTATTTTAACTAGATACTAGTGCAAATATCTAAAGAATAGAACTACGAAGAGTTATATTTTATTATTTTAATAATGGTGGGATTTTGTGTTTTAGCTTTTATGCTAGACTGAATAAATACTGCAGAATCTTTGCACCCTTGCAGAAAGAAACCTGCAGAAAACTTGAAAAGATTCTGAATGTTGTGAAGACTTGAAGGACTTTACCAACGACACCAGAAGCTGGAAAAGCCATTTTAAAAACGCTGAGCAGATCAGACTGCAAAGGTTACCAAGAACAACAAAAGTCCTGCAGCTCCTTGGCTGCCACGCCGCCTGGTGCTTCGCTAATCGGCGTCTCTGCCCTGCAGCTCGTAAGCAGCCAGGATCAGTGTCAGGATAAAGTCACCGCTTGGCTGATTTCCTAAATTCCCTCATTTTGCCAAAGCAAATAGGCAATAATCCGAGGCCTGCCAGAGTCAGAACGGCGTCAGCAGCAGATCAAAACGCTCTCTCTCTCTCTGTGTGTGTGTGTGTGTCGGCACACCAGCCTTTACGTAGCGCATCGCGCAGCTGGTGGACACAAGACCGGCTTTCATTATTAACTCCTGGCTCATCTGAAAGGTCAGAAAGTTCAAAAGCTCTGGAGAAGATTTTGTAAACACAGCAAGACTGTGGTCTTCTCTCTTTTTCTATATAAAGATTTGCTTGTTTTTCCTTTTCCTGTTTGGCTCCAAACTTGGAAAGTACCGTTGTTCTGAGACAGATCCGGCAAAAAAGTCAAATTAAAACGTCGTCTGTGTTCTTCAACCTGGTTTTAGCTCCTCTGGTTGCTTCTGCAGAGAGAACCTTTGCAGTTTTAGGAGTAAAATACATAGAAACATAATAATCCTCCGATGGTAAATCAGGAGACATTTTATGAATAAATAAGTCTCTAGAAAGTCCCGGGTGAAATCTGTGGTCATGTTAGTGAGTTAAGCAGAAAACTCCCAAAATGAGCTCAAAGCCCTTTTCTGACTCAAACAACAAGCAAAGGGAAACTGTCAGATATTAAAGAAAACCTTCTGGGAATTTTTTCAGAGAATCAAAAGGGCAAAAGTGTCTTCAGTTTAATTTTCTCTTTTATTCCTTTCAGATTTCAGGTGTGGCGTTTAACTCTACCTCATTTTAATTCACCATGTGATTGACTGATTAACTGATTATTGCTTAGTTGGTAAACATAAATCTACCAGAGGTTTGAATCATTTTGGCTTTAATTTAGTCAGTGATATTTCCAGCATTGATGAAGCGAGACAAAAGTCACCGTCTTTGTGCCGCTCAGCTGCTTAAACCCAAGAAGAAATTTCTGTCCCTTAAAACATGTACTGTAGTAAATAAGCAATAAATCAATTAATCGCATGATAAATATTACTCCAAAAGGGTCTCGAAACAACAGTATTATCGTTTGTTGCAATAACTTCCTGGGCAATTTATCGCCCAGCAAAATTTGTGGGTAGTAAAAGTTTGTAAAAATATCCTGAGATAGATAAAGCAGTAGAAAGTGTGGGTTGTGCAGCAGCAATGGGATCCAGGTGCTGGAGCGGAGCCAGAAGCTGCGTCCCATTACGCAACGCTCCCAGATCGTCTCGGCTGCTGGAGCCGGGTGGTGAGGCAGCCGGTGAGAAAACGGCAGAAAACGGCTCGATTACTACCAAAACCCGGTGGGATAAACAACCGGAACCGACAGAAGATCCGCTTCCGGGTTCAATCTGTTCTGCAGAGGAACGCAGCGTCGAGCCGGGAGTCAAACGCCACCTTCAGCGGCCGCATTTAGTTCAACCGCCAAATAAAGAAATATAATTTTATTAAACTACTTCGGTCCAGACATGGAAACTTATTACATCAGATTTCCTGTTGATGTTTAAGGTTCCGGTATTTTTTCCCAAATTTCTTTGACAATTTTGAGCCTCTGACACAAACTTTTAAGTAAGAAAGGAAAGGCTGAAAAAACAGTGGACGAAAAGCTGGACGGACAGATTGATCCACATTTGGACAAACGGACTGGATCAATAAATGACAGAATCACAAAATGGACGGAGGAATGGACAGACAGAGGGAAGTGAGTCTTTTACATAATAAAAAACAAAAATAGTAAGTTTGGAGCCACTTATTGCTGGAAATATATGTGTTTATGCAGATAATAGGACAGGAAATGGAAGGAAAAATTAGCAATTTGTATTACATCAATAAAACAGGAATAACTCATCAATTGGACCTCTAGTTTTCTTTACATGTATTGAAGAATATGAGTTTAAATATGAGTCTAAATGGATAATGATGTGAATCCATAATTTACAGTCATTCTATGTTTCAGGCAGATTAAATGATAAGAATCCAACATGATATGGGATTGAATAATTAAACTCTGAAAAACGACAAATGAACATCACTGTTATTAAAGCTGCAGTAGAAAACGTTTATAAAAAATGTTTCCGTATTTGTTGAAACAGTCGTCATGACTTCTACCTTCTCCCAGTGCTAACTAGAAACAACCAATGAGAGCCAAGATCGGGTGTTTCTTCACTATTAGCACCAGTGAGTACATGAGGATGATTAACATCGCTAAGACCCGCCTCCAGGCTCTGATTGGTTGTTTTTACCCACAGTTGGGTAGTAAATACTTACATTTACTTGAGTAACTTTTTTGAAAAAAATTTACTTTTAGGGGTATTTTTACTACGCTGTACTTTTTACTTTTACTTGAGTAACTTTATTATTAAGTATTTCTACTCTTACTGGAGTAAAATCTCTGGATTTTCTACCCCCTGAATGAAAAACAAACACGTTTTAACCAAAACTTTACCAGACAGACGCACACCGGCAGTTTTTCCTAAAGTTTCATAAGTTTATTTTACTGAAATAAAATATTTATTTTGGCTGCTTTTATTATTTATATGAATTATTGTCGTTTTTGTTCTTAAAATACCAAAATATCCACTAAACTTTACTTTTGGGTCTGTCTGATGATGTCATTTATGAATATTAAATAACTGATAATATGATCAGTTACTCAGTACTTGAGTTTTACCAAATACTTCTTTACTCTTACTTGAGTGATTTCCTTCACGGATATCTTTTACTTTTACTGGAGGATAAATATGTTGAAGTGGTGCCACTTTTACTTTGGTAACTCCGATCATCTTACACTGTCAGTTTTAACAAACGTGTATAAAGAAACACACGTGCGTGTGTGTTTTTAAAATAGAAGATCCACCATGCAGCTGCAGAACATGCACAAGATCAGTTTGCAAACCCATCAAGGAAAATCCGGGGTGTTTTCAACAACTTCACACGCCTCAGCCTCAGAAAGGGGAAGTTCAGACACACCAACAACACGCTTAAAAATAAAGCGGAAAATATAAATAAATAATCCAGCAGCGCTCACCTGCCCAGCTCGTCTCCAATTTCGTAAAATTCCTCCACATTGTCCGGGTTGAAAACAGTCATGTTGTCCAGGCACTCCCCGTCCTTTGGCGTCTCTGAACGGCTTCTCACAGCGGCGCCATCCCTAGCAGCCTCCGGCCGGCCCGGGGACCCGGACGCCGGTCTTCCTCATAGCTGTGGCTCTCTGGTGCATGTGAAAGACACCAGAAGGAGGAAGAGGACAGTAAGTGACCCGGTCAGAGATTTATGGACACGGAAACAATGGGGTCCCCCCCCCCCCCAAACGGGCTGAGAGATGGACCTGCGATCCGGCCGCCCACCCATTGTTCCCCCGCGCTCATCTTCCCTCAAGTGTTGCATAATAGAGCCCATTTTAACAGGAATGAATATCATACCGTCACCGGTTCTGAGTGGAAAACAAACCACCCGTGGGGAGCTTGGTGTAGCCATGGGAAACCAGCTAAGCTACGAGTCCAGCGGGGGGGAAAAATGACTGTTTGAGTCATTTCTTACACATTCTGACCCGGACAGGTGTCCAACCCCAAACTGTAAGCGGACAGAAACTGTAAAAGGCGCCACAGGAAGAACAGTACAAACCTGAAACACTGCAGCTGCCCTCAGTATAAAACCAAGAGCAGCAGCTGCCCTGTAACGTTTCATCCAACCCCACTGCAGTCCGAAAAAAAAATCTACATAAACGCTGGCTTTCCTGACCATCACCGCCCCTTTTCCCATCCCCGAAACTGAGACTAATTCAGTGGGAACTGGATAAAGTATCTTACGGTGCGCCGCTGCGTGTCCCGCTGCCAAACGAAGCCGAGATTTCAGGCGTTTTGCGGGAGGCGGTGACCCAGGTTTGGCTCGCGGAAGACAAATGCTGGCTGGAACGGGAGAAATCAACGTTAACAATGTGAAGCAGGCTACTCCTGGTGATGCCTTCGCGCTCTGTGGGAAATGTGGGTTCCGAGGGAACGACAAGTTGATTGTCACCTGCGGATACTTCACGATGCTTCTTATTAGTAAACAGGTAGTTTTTAATTTTAAACAGAGAGAGTCGCTGTGCTCAGGGTGAATGATATGCTATACAAAATGCGTGGAAGAATTAGGAAGTGTAAATGTCAGTTTTTTTTGTCGTTACTTAAATACACCAGCCTAGTGCAGGGTGTAGGAGTAGGGGTAGCCGCAAGAGGGCAGCAGAGATTTCACTTTTACTGCATTTTAGTCACAATTGAGGATAGAATTAGAGCAATTTTGTTTTTGTTTGTTTTTTCGGGGCCCTATTTGTTTTTATTAATTATTAATTATTATTATTATTATTATTATTGCTATTATTTGATTTTATCTTTTGAAGCCAGTAATAAAAATAGAAAAATATATTTTTGCATCTAAATCTAAAAAAATACAATTTACTAGGTTTTATTAGGTTTTCGTCAGAAACAGATGAGTAGAAATTTAAATATAATTTTATATGCAAATCTTTTTTCTATTCCTATTACAATATCGTTCCAGTACAACAATCTTGTTGTCCTACATCTGGTTTTGGCAATATGAAATACTTTTTTCTGATAAGAGTGGGTATTGTTAATAATAATATGTTGAGTAATTATTTTTGCTGGAAGGTAAATCATAATTTTATATCCACAGTTTTCAGATTGTTTTGCACTGGACTGCCTTTAGTAAAACCAGGATTTTCTTCTGTTAATTACTTGAAAAGTAAACACAAAAATATTACTTAAAATGTTGTAGACAACTTAAAAAGTCCATGGTGAGATATAAGGTTTAATTTCCCCAATTTACAAGGTATTTTAAGAAACTTTCCAGCAGCTTTCAAGTTAACTTACTTTATGGTTTCCTTCCAGAACGAAAGTCGCTCCAGATTGTTGCTGGAAGTAACTTGTAGCAACTGCTATTTGTAAATGTGTGCATTATGAATTTATTAAAAATACATTCAACAAACATTTGATGCAACATCTATCTGTAAATGTAAAATTTTCAAATTTCTTTTACTTTGTGCATATGTGAGTTGATACACAAATACTGCTGCAAAAGATTAATACATGGGTCAGCTTTTAAAAAAGTGGTAAAAACAAAAAATAAAGAGTTGCTTTGGAATGAAATGAGCTTAGAAGAAAATGTTTGCAGGGCTGCAGAAACAGATTACAGGTGAGCAGGTTCAGTGAATGCAGAGGAGACTGAGGACATCTAGTGGGCGGAAGGAGTACTGCAACAACACGTCTGATCCAGATCCACATAAATATGCATCAATTATTCACTGTATTCACCAGGGGAGACAGAATCAAAATGATTTTCACAGTTTTCTGCATGAGGATTAAAGGTTCAAAGACATTTTCAAACATTTTTTAATCAAAATGCCCAAATTTAAGGATGTAAAAATGTTTTAAAACATTGACATGCAGATCTAAAATACAGAAATGGTTTTCTACGCGAGTCTTTTGGTCCTAAATAAAACTAAACAGTTTATAGTGCTTTAAGATGGTTTTTCATTGAGTTTTTCTGCTCAGTTTCATTGAGTCATGGAGAAAATGTTCATCTTTTAGGTCTCTTTAGTACAGATAAAACATCTGAAGTGTTTAAAAAGATAAAAAACATTAATCGGAAGTGCAGTGTGCTAAATCAGAGGAAGTGATCATATATATCCCATCACCATAGCAACGACGCAGCTAAGCAGCATAGCAGAAAACACAAAGTTCCCGCTGCAGAAAGGCCCTCGGATTACATTCTGCCACAGTTTAAGGCGATATGACGTTATTCAAATATATATTCATTCTTTAAAATGAAGAGCATTGCATCTTTTAGCTGCCATGCAAAATGTCAAATTATCAGCATCCAGAACAGGTTCTGTTGTACAAGATCCAAAATGACAACGTAACCATTTCTGAAAACACCGAGAAGACGCAGCAAAACTTTTTTCTTTTGACTTGTTTGAATTTAAAATCCAAACAGATCCGAGTTCAACTTTGTTTTCCAGCATCAAATAACCATAATGATCTACAACATGTAAGCTTTAAATATCTTTGGTTCATCACCACCAAAAATTTGCATATTCAACTTGATTTGGGGCAAAAACAAATATAAAAACTTCAAAAACAAACAAACAAAAAAAAAACACTTTCTCTTAACCAATTAAAAAAAATGCATATAAAATTTTCTGTTAAATATTTGTGTAAATACTGAAATATTAAAATATATAGTATAAAATATTTACTTATGATTTGTTCATTGACAGAAATCATCCGTTTTGACCAAACTAACATATTATTTTTATCTCCGCGCTTTAATTTCAAGGTGTGCAGATCAAGTTAAACAGCCTTTTAAGTGACTAGTTAAAGTATCCAGCTGTAAAATAACAAAGACAAAAAACAGACAATTTTCCATGATTTCTGATCAGAAGATGAAACGTTTCCAGACAAACTGACACAGAAATGAAGCTAAAACATGATCAACTTCATCATGTAAAGTTCAAAACGTTAATTTCAGCATCCTTTTTTTTGGTATGGTCACCTCTAACTGTGAAAGCACCAACAACCAGGCAGACGACTGACTGACCAGGAAGTGTCACTGCAGGTAACAGCTGGACCGGCCGTGTTTGTAGTGTGTCTACAGTTCGACAGAAACGACCAAAATGGATGAACTCAAAACCACAAAACCACAGAAATGCTTCCTTACAGCTGCAGTGCAAAATATCACTGATCAACATGTAACAAGGCACAACTTAAAACTGAAGAATATGTTTGTTTTTAGATGTTGGAAATTAAATAAAGAAGTAGAACCAGAAAATAAAATCCTTCTGGCAGGCTTCAACAATAACAGAGTCAATATTAAGTTTTAATGAACATCTGCAGGGAAAATGTTTAGTTTGTGTAAAGACAAAACCAATATTTGGGGGATTTTAATTAATCTAATTGTTAATTAAAAACCTTCACAATTTCAAATAATAAATAAATAGAATTATGGGGAAATAAAAAGGTAAAACATCTCTGCTTGGTTTCCGAACCTAAAAAATAGAAATTTAAAGAGGAGCAGCAAAAACTACTGAGGTGGATAAAATGGGGGATCCAGGCTGGAACCCCCATAAAATAACTAAATACTTAGTTATTTTATAAAAAAACTGTTTCATCTTTTTCCACTTTTGTTTTAGAAATAATGGCAGATGGGAATCTGTTGAACACTTCGAGTTAGATCACATTAATTTTTTAACACGTCCAGCATAACTCTGAAAATACGATGTTTGTTTAGAAAGGCTGCATGTGCTCTATGCATATAACTATAATTCAGAAAAGGTTTCACAGACTTTTCAGGATTAACGGCTGATATGTTGTTCTCTAGCCAACTATCTTCAGCTTATAAACACCTTAAGAACCGATTAAGTCCCTTAAATTTATTTGAAAAATGAAAATAATAATAATAAAAAAACATTCTATTCAAATGTGTTTAACGAATCCCCCAAAATACCACAGAAAAAGAGGAGCAGGAGAATAATTTTTATATGTCTTAAACATATAAAAGTTACATCCAGCTGGTGGGCTGTTATTACACACAAGAAGAAGAAGGAGGCAGTTAAAGGGGACCCATTATGCAAAATTCACATTTTCCATGTCTTTGTACTTAAATTTAGTCTCTGCTGCTTCTAAAAACAGCCTTAAATCAGCAGAAGGGCTTAAAAAGACGTTTTTTGGTGTCTGGAAAACGACTCGTTTCAAAAACTTTCCAATTGTTGAGTCACACTGTGCCGTTACCTAGTGACCCAAGTGGAGCTCCATACAGCTGGTTTTATTGCTGTACAATGGCTGCTGGAAAAGACAAGTGTTAACTTGTTGATTTAGCATCCAGAAACCAATTCGTGCATTCTGGTTGATTGTGCAGAAGGCTCCACTTCTGCTTTTCAAAGATGTACAGTTGTATAATTGTGCATGTGTCTGCAGCCATTTTCACCTGTGAGCGTAAACGTTGAATAGGGGGCGTGGCCAGCAGCAGCATATTTGGATATAAAGTGACAAGAGGTCCTGAAGCAGCTCATTCTGACAGGAAATCTCATTATCTAAAATGATTTGATGTAAAAAAATGTAATGAACATGTTTTGTATAGGCCATGGATCTATCCTAACCTGTTCAAGGAAGCACAAATGAAGAGAAAAATAAGAGTAGAGTGCTGACAGCAGCATCTCTTTGCTGGTTGTTCCCTCTTTACGAAACTCTGCGTTGCCTCTGGGCTCCCAGGATTACGAAGGTCTGGGCAGTCTGTAAACATGATGACACTCTGTGTTTCCCAACACGTTAAATCACTTCCATCCTCTGCTTGCTGGAAGCTCACTGATCTGTTTCTGAGTCTGTTGTCAAGTAGATCCGTCCGTTAGCGTCCCATCTGCTGGTTCCTTCAGGTTCAAACCTAAACATCTGACGCCAGTAAACCGTTTACCTCTCAGAAGTGAGGGCCGCCGTTCCTTTAAATGAAACTGTCAGCGAAAAAATTCTCACAAAAACCTCAGAGTTTCTGTTTCCCTCCAGAAGTTTAATTAGCTTCCTTCTCTCATAGAGCGGCGTCGCTGAACGTCCTGTACATCTGCAGCGAGGTCACCTCCACGTCCGGCACCTTCAGGTTCTGGGGACGGCCCGTCGGGCTGTAGCCTGCCGACCGGCCCATGGGGCTGAACCCTGTGGCGGCGCGCCCCCCCTGGGGGAAACCCGACGCCCGCGGCAAGGCGGGACGCCTCAGGAAACGGCCCGACGTCACCAGGTCGCCGTAGCCCTGCGCGTGGGAGAAGGCGTAGCCCGAGCGGCGGGAGCTGGTGCGGCGGATCCGGGCGCGGCGAGGCGGAGGAGGAGGTGTAGCTCTGGCCTGTCTCACCTTGAACATTACCTGAAGGTCGAAGGAGGAAAAGAAAAGACTGAAAAAACTGCCTGGAGTGGAAGTTGGAAGGAATGTTGGATCATCAGAAACCTAAAAGCTGAAATACGACAGAGTCAGGTGTTCAATCTTCTTCTACTGTTACTGCTGGGTTCTTGATAAAGTCAGAGAATAATCCTTTTCACTCTTTATTTACACTTTAGCTTATTGACGAAGCTATTCAGGCCTAAAACAGCATCTCAATGCTAAACAGGCAGCAGCAGAACAGACACTAATGTTGGCGTCCACATTTCTAAAGAAGTTCCTGAAACTCTGGAAAGCTGAATGGGTAGAATAACACTTTCAGACCTAAATAACAGATAAGAAACAATAAATATATTTGTTATTGAGCTCATATTTACTTATTCAATAATTTAACATTGAATAGCACGTAGCTTTCTTTAAAAGCTTCAGGCAAATGACATTCCAGGAGTGCCGCTGTGCATTGCTGAGCATGCAAAGCCGTTCCCGGCGTTTCCTGCACCTTGTCGTTGATGGTGGGGCAGAGCTGAATCAACAGGAAGCGGCAGGTAACCACAGGAAGTACGCACAGGATGGAGGTCAGGATGATGGTCAGCCAAACGTTGGGCTGGTTCAGAGAGTTTCGAGCCGTTCCTGAAGAAACAAACAAAACAAAAAATAATTTACGGTTTAAAAATCAGGACATCAGGTTCAGTCAGACATGGAGGAAACTTTTGTTTGTTTTTTTTAAATAACATTTATTGACAACAAAAATGATATATCTCAACCAAATATGGTAGAAATAAAGGAATAATAATAACAATAATTAAAAGGCAATGTTCTCAAGGTTCAATAATGAATAAAATATTCTAAAAATAACAGAAAATACCAAAATGTCTAAGTATGAAAAGTTAAATTTTAAATTAAATTTAGATCTAAGTTATTGTGAAAAATGGTCAAATTGTTGTTTTGAGACAATTTTCCAGTAATATAAAGATAATAATGGCATAATAGTGCAAGAACATATTCTCTAAGATCAGTTAACTTTAAATTTTAATGAACATTTAAAACTGGAGGACATTTTAAATATACAAATTAAATAAACAAAAATGAATCATAAAGTCTTTGCAAACAAAATTGTTCCTATAAAAAAGTAGCTGGTTGAGACCAAAGCGCCAGACTGAAGACTTTTATCATCCAGAGTTTGGTGGGAAGAGAGAGAATAGAGAAAAAGATAAATCATGCAAATGGAGGTTTTTGGGCTTATTTTAATTTATCATGTGATTCATTGATTGATTATTGTGACAGTCTATAGAGAGAGTAGATGAATTCTGTTTTTTAATGCAATCCAAGTCCAGTCAGCCTGACAGACCCTCACCTACGAAGGGGAAAGCTGATGGAACGATGAGGAACATGCCGTTGCTGTACATGGTGAAGGTGACGGCGAAGTACATGGCCAGACTTCCCAAAACGAAGAAGGTGTTCACCGCCGTCCAGTAGGACATCTCCAACCCCAGCTACCGACAAGCAGACAGGGTTCACTCCACTCTGTTCATTCCTGACAAACACTAGACAGCAGGATGTGGCTCCGCACCTGGATGCTGACTGCAAACAGCAGGCAGGTCTGCGTGAGCAGGGCGAAGGACTGGTAGTCGGCCACGTCCTTCCCGTCGCCCCGCACCGTGTCCTGCAGCGCGGCGTACGGGATGAAGAACAGCACCAGGGAGCTGTAGCAGCTGTGGACGGCACATTTGAAGAAGGCCGTCTTGCTGAAGTACATGTTGAGTTGGCCGGGAATGTAGAGCTGCGGGTGCTGGAAACTCCACGCGTCGTTCACATCCTGGCCAGCAGAGGGAGACAAAGGTAACGACTGTGAATCCAAGTTTTAGGTATCAACTCCTTCTGTTGCACAATTCAAAGAAATACACAAGATTAAAATGTAGTTTAATCTAAAAAGCTATGAATCAGTTAATCTAAAGTTGACTGATCTTTCCGACAGGCTAACAATTTTTGTTTTCTCTTGTATCGAGACAATCTACCGTCTTTCCATAACATAAAAGGCTAAATGTTTGAGTCAGCTGAGTTAAATACTGACTGAAAAAAAAGAAAGTTGTGGTTTTCTCATCTTTTCGTAACATCCGGCTGAATGAAGCGCTATTAAGGTGAAACTTTAGCAGCTTGTCGAGTGTTTACATTCAAATCAGAACTGCATGATGTGTGTTTTAGGGACAGATTTTCTTTTCACATGATGATATGGCCGCCATCTTTGTTTATACATCAGCTGACGCAGCTTAAAGATGGCCAGCGGCGCCCTCTGCTGGATAAGAGGGAAAATTACAACAATAAAAGAAGGCCTAAGGCGGTTTTACTATTAGTTAGTCGATTGGAACTAATTTTAATCAAATAAAACATGACAATTATTGATAAATGGATTAACTGTTCACATAATTACCTGATCAAACAGGCTCATTCCCAGAACAGGCAGAGCTGTGTACATCAGGTTGTAGAGCGTGATGAACCCCTCGTCATACACCGTCTGAAAGAGCAAAGTCAAGTTCAGATTTCTTTTTCAGTGTGACTGGTGAAAAACAGGCGTTTAAATGCCAGGACTCATCTTCGGCTGTCTCACCTGCGCCGAGAATCCGCAGAAAAAGGCAAACCAGAAATGGACGAAGGTGAAGGTGAAGTTCTTGTAGAAGAAGTAGCGCAGGAATTTGCACATACGCAGGTAGGACCAGCGTCCGTGGACCAGCAGGAGGCGCTGCAGGAAGCGGAACTGGGCGAAGGAGTAGTCGCTGGACAGGACGGCCTGCATGCCCTCCTGTCCTGAGATGCCAACACCAATATGAGCCGCTGGGAGGAGACAGACAAATGATTTATTTAGTGAATTAAAAACAGAGGGGCACTTGCAGAAATATACTTAAAGTAAAACAATTGGATGGATGGATGGATGGATGGATGGATGGATGGATGGATGGATGGATGGATGGATGATCTTTTTCCAATAAAACACCTCAGACTCTAAGCTGTCATCCCTTTATTGTCCAGTAGGTGGCAGAAAAACAGTAAAAACGTGGAGCATCACAGTTTTGTGTATAAAATCAAAGTCTGTGTTCAGCAGCAGATTAATACTAGATGCTGTTTCTGAGGAAGTTACGGCTTTCTGTTTTTATTCCACATGTTGTTTCATTGTGAAAATGCAAAACTCACCATAGAAAACAAACATATTTCATCATTTATTTCAGTTATACTGACTAAAACCAAAACCGTGGACGCAGTGGTACCTTTGATCATGCTGACGTCGTTGGCTCCATCGCCTATCGCCAGAGTCACCGCCTTCTTGTACTTCTTGACCAGCTCGACCACCTGGGCCTTCTGCAGCGGCGTCACCCTGCAGCAGATCACCGCTTTACACAAACACGCCGTCCTGAGGAACTCCAGCTCCATGCTGCTCTCCAAGGCGTACGCCTGTCCGACAAAAACAGGAGCATTACTCAGAAATATCCAGGTTCACTGATGCACTGGCCAGTAGAGGGAGCTGCAACGTACCAGACTGTGTCCGTTGATAACAAGTCCGTACTCCCCATTGGCCTCCTCGTCTCTAATCAGAGTTTTACTTTTCTCTTCTGGCAAAAACAGGCTGTTCGCTGCTCCATCTGGTTTCATGGAGTTTTGTGCATTTCTGCTCCAAAAATCAAAACCACGGCTGGTTAAATTAGAGTTTAAAAATGATTTGGCTTCATAGGGATTTTAGAAATGTTCCTCGGACCTCAGTTCTTGTCTGACGTCCTCAGGCGAGTGACCCGAGACGATGAAGACGTCTTTCATCTCCTCCCGCAGCAGGTTGCACGAGTAGCCGATGTTTTCTGCCGTTTCTAAAAGACAAAATAAAGCTGTAACAAACGAGACCGGACAAAGTCTCAGTCCAGGTCAAAGTAAAGAATCCCTTCACATTTAAGATCTGTTTAAGGCCTTTTTATTGCCACCTTGAAGAAAAAAAACTACAAAATTTAAGACCTGTGATTACCGTATTTAAGGCCAACTTACATTTTATTCATTTTAAGACATTTTGATTGGACGACGGGATGAAAGGTGAACTGACGACCTCTGTCATTTCAAGGGGTGAAGGCCGGGCCACAGAAGGTCGCGGGGGCGCTCTTCCATCACCAGATGAGAATGACAATTAAAACTATTTATATATAAAGCTTAAATCAGATATTTACAAAAGACGCAACCTCATTTTTTTACTCGGTGTCCGAAGTTAAATCTGGTCAAACTCTTCTTGTTAAAAGGTCAGTTAAAATTACCAAAATTATTTATATTTCCTAAATGCCAGAAAACTTTGCTAGAATTATTTTTATAGATTTTTCTGAAACCTTCCTTGAATTTGAAAGTTGCCTTTTAAGCTGTATGACTTGGGTCAAACCTTTTGGGTTTCCTATAAATATGATAAATAAATATCTTAGTGGTTGTTCTCATCCATGAGCCCCCCCCAACCCCCCCCACCATCACCTTTCCCCCCCCGGGGGTAAAAGTCTGGCTCCGCCACTGCATGCAGGGAATGTTGAGCATATTGGCTGCTTTTAGCTGAAGTGGTTGGTTTAAAAGAAAGTTTTCCATTAAACACCTTGCTTGTCGCCAGTCAGAACCCAGATTTTGATGTCCGCTTTGGCCAGCTGCTCAATGGTCTGCGGCACGCCGTCCTGTAGCTTGTCTTCGATGGCTGTTGCTCCCAGCAGCTGCAGACCAACACAAACAGCGACGCGCTTTGAATCCAGTTAGCTTCCTGCTTTTATCTGTTTAAAACCAGATATTTATTTATCTTCCTACCAGCAGGTCCTTCTCTATCTCCTCGTACAGCTCATCCAGTTTGCTCTCCTTGTCTTCCAGCGAGGTGCTCGCCTCATGGTGCCGCTGTCTCCACCGGTTGAAATACTCCTCGTCCAAATCTTTGTAGGCTAGAGCGAGTGTCCGCAGTCCCTCCCCTGCAAATTCCTGCAGATCAGCATGCACATACTTATAAGGATGAGCCGTGAAAACATGCGTCTCTGCAGCAAACGCAGCAGTGATAGCATCTGAAGATAGAAACAAAGTCAGACTTAAGCATCCGGATGCGTAAATCATAAAGATTCCCATCTAATAAAACTAACAGTGAGAGAAAAAAACAGACAGTTTTGGTTTTGAATGTTTTTTTCTGTGTTATAAACAGGATCTAAGCTAGCAGACATCAAGTGAACAGAGAGAAAGACGGAAAGCATGTAAAGAATCCAAACTTGTTCAACTAAACATGACTTTTGTAAAGAACGCACAAACTCTGGGTGTGAATAAGAAGGTTCTGGTGACTGGCAGAGTGAGTACATGTAGTAACAAACATGTAGGCTACTTATACGTCTTAGCTAGCAGATAAAAGCTAGGCTAGCTTAGCTAATTATGCTAGTTTGGCAGTAAGTACTACAGTAAATATCACTGATATTTATCTTAGTATCACACAGAGGTGGGTAGATTACTCAAAAACCAAAATCAAATAATAGTGTAATGTACTTATATTGTTTATAAGTTATGTAGGAACGAGGCGAGAAATACTTCCAAGCTTGTGGCTTGTTTGTTGTTGTCATAGCAACTGCCTACCACAATGGCTGCCAGTTACAAAGTTCCTGGAAGTGTGACGTCACATGAGAACTATGCATTTAATATTCTATCAGATGTGTTATGTATTGATATTGATCACGTGTCTGTTGCGATATATATTGCTATTGATTTATTGATGTATTGATTTATTGCCCAGCCCGATCAGCCTGATCAGGTGGAGGGACTGGAGTCGTGCAAACAAGCGGAAACCAAAGCATGAGGAGGAAAAGTGGCTTCACTGACGTTGAGGTGCTCCGTGGTGACGTCCATCAGCTTGCTGCAGGACTGGTGCAGCCTCTCGTAGATGATGGTGTCGGCGCCTTTGCAGTAGAGAGATAGCTTCCCCTCCGGACTGCGCACTGTTTACACCGACACACACACGCCAGCACACGCACACGCCAAAATCTGGGTTTCATTTAGCAGGAAACAGAAAGTAAATGCCAAGCAGCTCAGAAAAGCCTGGGCTTCTCACCGATGACGGACATCCTCTTGCGGACGTTGTTGAAGTCGAGGATCGCCAGCAGTTCGTAGCTGCGCTGATTTCCCATTTCCACGATGGAAATGCTGTCGGGCGTTCGCGAGCGGAAGACGAATCCGAAGTTTCTGGCCGCAGTCACGAGCGCGCCTTCGTCTGGAGACTGGGCCTGATAGAGAAGCTCACCTGCAGGAGAAACAGGGTGACTTCCAGCTTCTAACCAGAGAGAAGCGCTGGCACTTTCTCCACCCACCTTCCTTCTTCTCCTCGGCCATGACGGTGTGGCAGAGCGCCAGCAGCCTGAAGAAGGCGTGGACCTCCGGGTTCTCCAGCTTCACCGCCTCCACCAGCGCGTGGTCGTAGAAAACGAACCGCGGGTCGGCCAGCGCGTTGAAGGAGAAGTCCACCGGGTCTTTATGCTGCAGATCAGGAAGTTTAAACTGGTCTTTAATCTGACGGCAGGATGAACGCGTCCCAGCGGCGGTTAAATCTGCATCAGTTTCTGGCTCAAAACGAAGCTCAAAACTCCTACAGAACATCACAGCTGCTGTTTTCATCTCAGACTAAGGATTACATTTTTTAAATTACAAGAATTAAGTTGTTGTCTTAAGTGAATAAAGGTGCAACATTACTAGAAAAAAGTGCATAAAATTAAGTCACTTTAGTGAGAAAAATTCTTCAGAAAAGTTATAAAGCTCTTTAACTTGGTAAGTCTGTGATGGTTTTTATTCTAAATAGACGTTTGCGCAATCACTTCAAAGTCCAGCAACTGATAATAATTTGACACTAATGTGTTAAAAGTATTTCCTTATTTATGAATTTATTTGCTTCCCATAAAGATACAACTTTATTTTTTTGTATTACTACTTCATTCTTGAGTATTTACAACTATTTTTGTACTTTACGACTTTATTCTTATATTATTCTGACTTTATGACTTTAGTCTGGTAATACGACTATCCTCCTATTATTACCATTTAAGTTTTGTAATATAATGACTTTATTCTCCTAAGACTTTCAAACATATATTTTTTTCTTAGCCTTGCACTGATAATTCCAAGATAAACAGAAGTAAATTAAATTTATTAACTTACCTCAGAAATATCAAGTCTCTGACCTGTGTAGTCATAAACATCTCCTGCAAAAACAAATAGATATATATACTTAAAAAAAATCAACACACAAATAAAATACATAATAATAATAATAACAATAATAACAGAAACCTCGTCTGCTGTTTTTTTTGTTGTTGTCGGTGTAAAACCAGCAACGAGGCGTTTTGTCTCACCGTAGGACTTCCCGTTGATGGAGCATTTGTTGAAGACCATGATGTTCTGGGTGAGCGTCCCCGTCTTGTCGCTGAAGACGTACTTGATCTGACCGAGCTCCTCGTTCAGCGTGGTGGTGCGCGCCTCGGCCGGCTTGTCGCTGCGGGAATAATACATCTTCCTGTCCCAGTCGATGTAGAAGCTGTTCCCCAGCCGAATGATTTCCACACTGCAAGAAAAGACCCAGCCGATATAACGTGTGGCGCTTTTTTTGGCATTAAGTGCTATAAAAGTGTTTGGACAGGTCACCTAACGTAAAGCGAGATGGGCACCACGGTGTTGAGGATGATGATGTAGGACCAGAAGGTGAGGAAGGCCGAGAGGCCGGCGCTGTCTTCTCTCGGCAGGAAGACGGTGAAGTTGGAGCCGTTCTTTACCTCCCAGATGTAGTTCCCGATCGCCAGGATTGTGCACATGAACACCAGGAAGCCAAAAATCTACAGAATGAGAGCAAAAAAAAAAGCTTCTTTATTGTCAGGGATACAAGTTCAAGTTTATTCGAGGCAGTTCAAAGTGCTTTACATCATAAAAACACAAAAATATAAAGTCGTCCATAATTGAAACGTTGCATTTTGCTAAGATTACACATCAAAACGTTGGTTAGTGTTTCATTTACTACAAAAGCAGCTTTAACCAGCTGGGTTTTAGTCTAGATCTAAAGGAAGCCAGTGTTTCAGATGGTTTTCAGTTTTCTGGAAGTTTGTTCCAGATTTGTGGTGCATAGAACCTGAACGCTGCTTCTCTATGTTTGGTTCTGGTTCTGGATGCAGAACAGAACCAGAACCAGAGAAAACCTGCCTCCGCTTTTTAATTTTATAATTTTAGCACCGTAACTCTTCATCTACGTCTCTTTCTGTCCACAAGTTTAGTTTAATTTAAGGCCAAACAATCAGAAAATAAGTCATTATGTAACTTAATGCACCATCTTGTTAAAAAAGCCAAACATATTATTTTATTTTCCATTTAAGTTGTTCTAATTATTCCACACTCAATTCATGTTTAACCGTCTTGATAAAGAATATTAAACCTGTAAGAAATGAGCAATTAATCGGATGATAAATTAAAATGAGCTCTGTATTTTCTATTCTGGTGATTATTTTTTGAATGGAAAGTTTGTTTATAGATGCACCAGAATCAGTTTTATTTATGATTTCAGTTATTTAACTTTCTCCAGCTTAACAAAAACAAAACTGAAGTTATTATTTTTGGACCTAAAGAGGAGCGATCTAGACTTATAGATCTAGAGTCAATGCACAGCTTCAGTCATTACAACTAAAACCAGCGATCAGCCCGGAACCTGGGAGTAGTGATGAACTCTGACCTGAATCTTCAGAACCACATAAAGACAGTTACAAAGTCGGCCTTCTATCACCTGAAGAACATCTCCAGGATTAGAGGACTGATGTCTCAGC